>JAUMHE010000080.1:9112711-9145012 GCA_032359235.1 Enteromius mattozi | reverse complement strand
TTGGATTTATGAGTAAAGTCTTTGTTTATTTAAACTTGTGACTCCTGCACTTCTTCTCCACACACCAGCCGTGACAGTGTGACAGCATTTGGAAATGTGACCTGGGAGTTTAAAGGTATTCACTAAATAAATGTATTAGGCTAAGTATTTACTAATTAAAATACTTAAAATACAGGTAAGCTGAAAATTATTTTTATTAACCACAAACCATTAAACTGACTATATTAAAACTATTTTCTCAAAGTACTGTTCAATTTGGGGTCAGTAAGATGTTTTAATGTAGCAAAATAAGTCTTTAATGCTCCCCAAGGTTGCATTTATTTGATAAATTGTGAAAAATTATTACAATTTAAATTAACTGTTTTATATATTAACATATTAGTAAATAGGGATTAAAAAAAAATAGGGATTGGTGCTACTACTGGTGAAATTTATTTTTAGTGAATTCCCCTTGCTGAAAATGAGTTATGTATGAGCCATCTATAAAACTGGAGGTGTCTAACAGCTGCCCTTCAGAACTAATCAACGGTCTTTGTCTCCTCACATAACACTAAAATGAATCCAGCCATCTTCAGTCACGTCTTCGATACAGCCCTGAATGTGAACGTGAGTCCAAATTCAGATGAAGATCAGATGAAGGACAGAAGGGTTCGTGCTGGTTTAGTGACCTTCCTGTGAGAGGTGGATGAGTGGTCACAGACCCTTGAGATGTGCACACGTGGGCTTTGTAATGCAAAGCAAAACCCTATTGAAAACGGTTCAGTTGCCTCTTTAAAATGCAACTCAATAAACAAACAGTGGATTAGAAAAACTAATGCTGACAAGCACCTTTAATCTTTGTCATTTAACTAAATCTGAGTTAATGGAAAACAGTATATGCAAACCAACACTGTAGATGGAAAAGTAGTCTAAGACTACTTAGACTGTATTTTTATTTTATTTTATTTTTTTTTTTTTAGTAAATTAAAGACTATTGGAGTATGTTCCAAGAAAATATTGTCTACTTCAATGTTTCTCTTTTAACTCAATAGGTTATCTGCCATTTCTTTGTAATTATTTGTGAAATTTACTAGCAATTTCTGAGTGATTTTAATGTTCAGTGTTCCCAATTCCTCTTTGTTGGCTCCCTGTCCCATTCTTTGCCCCACTGGAACATAAAAAAATGGGCATAAAGAATCTGCTGACCTCCAAAAAACAGCGATCAGCACCACTGCTTGCAAAACAAGTAGCTTTTCCACATGGTTGTATCTGAACAGGGAGCACTTGAGTCTTTTTGAGACGTCTAGTACTATTACTCAACCCAGGTGCCAAACTAAGGGAAAGAGAGAAAGACAAAAAGGAAAAGCATTTCATGATCTGGGACAAAGCCTGGGCCTGCTGTTTATTTCATTAGGCTCCATTAAGAGTTCATGAGGCCAGAGAGATGGGCCAACATAGCATCACCAGGCTTCATTTAGAAAATGAAGGACCGTTCACATGCTGAACCTGCATAATGAGATCATTATTCAAACAGAGGCTAAATCTTTGTTTCTTTTAGATGGTTGTGGCTTCAAGAGCTGGGCTGGAAAATGAAGCCATCGTGAATTATGGCCCTGATCGTTGTTTAGGAGGACTGTCCTTGTAGTTTAGGTTACTTGGATAAAACCATCCGCCAAATGACTAATTGTAAATGGGATTGTCATCAAAGACAAACGCATAAAGATCTCAATGAGATAGTAAGGCAGCTACATCACAGTGAGAAATACAGTGATTTTCTGGGTTCTGTAAACAGGTGCATGTTCACAAGGTCGTGTAAACACCAATCACCTGCAAAGCAAATCTGTTCACTTGTTATCTACACCCGGAGCAATTTTCAGAGATGGCTTTGAGATGTCACAATCTTCACGACCAAGCAAATGTCAAAAACGCAGGCAAAGACAATTTACTGAGCGAAATGAGAAAAAGGATCAATACGGATAATTTCCTTCCATCAACAAGTCAGTGAAGCAAACTCATAAAAGTATAAGCTGCCCTTTAAAGTGTTGGTTGACTAGTCCCAAAACTCCCAAAAAATTTTTAAAATGCAGAAAATATTATTTTTATATTTTATAGAACACACACACATAACATATAAAAACATAATATTACTTGTGCTGGGCAACGATTAATCACATTCAAAATAAACGGTTTTGTGTGTGTTTACTGTGTATATTTATTATGTACATATAAATATGCACATGTATATATTTAAGAAAATGTTATGTTCATATATTAAATGTACTTTTTATATATTATATTATTATATATTATTATATATATATATTATATAAACAAAAAAAAATATTTTGGATGTTGCCCAGGACTACATATTACACAAATAAGAATTATGTTGTGGCCAAAAATATTTTTTTTAGGTTGCAACAATTATTAATAGAAAATAATAAATACAATTAATAAATGTATATTAACCAGTGTATTAAATTCAAAAATATAAAAATGCTAATAACTTTTCAAATAGACTTTAACTGACACTTTAAATGTAGCAATAAAATTAAATATACAAATCACTTAAATTCGATTTTCAAAAGATAATGTATTGTTATGCTGCAATTATTTTTTAGTTCAAATTTCTATTATTTTAATATTACATCTACTTCACATATCACTGCTACATGAATTAAGGGTTAAAAACGCCTGTCAGTTAAAAAAAAAAAATTACTCAGTCATATTTTAATTATTAATTCCATCCAGGAAGTGGTCATAAGTATAAAATATTTAACAGTATTCAGTCTGCAGTTTGTTTATAGCATTTTAGTATTTGTAAGAAACTGATGTGTATTTATATTGGCCTGCTCATCAATTTTCAAGCATATAAGCCGAAATGTGCAATGTGTCCTGGTAATACATCTATTTAAGGACAGTTCTGGTAGGACGGGTTAAATGTGTCTTCTTCAGCATTCCTGTGATCAGATCAGCCACACGGACACAGATAACACTTGTCCTTGACAACACACAACTGAAATATGGCAGCCTTGCACCTGTTGAGCAGGACAGGATCCTTTAACATGCCCAGGAATCTCACTGGAGTCTGTGGGTATTCAGTCAAACTAAATCTCTACTAAATCAACAGATCACTTAAAGCAGACTTAATCGAATGCTCAAGGCCGGATTGATAGGGTAAACAGCCTGTGATTACGTTAACCTCCCTGGCTGCTTCTCAGACACAAGGTTTCTGCCTGGATGTGTGTCTGCTTCAGTCAACCGCAGTGTCTAATTCAATCCAAACTCAATTACCCTCTCCACTATAATGGCCTTTAATAACAGGGTTTACTTTCAGGAGAGCAGTTCACGAGAACACTGCACTCCGAGAGAGCAGTCCTGTAATTCAAATATATAGCAGTGATGAAATCAAGTCTGCTTGCAGCGATAACACTCCGCTTCTACGATGCATTAGCATTCAAGCACACTGATATTATATCTGTCTACTGAGACCGTAACCACATTGCTGATATCCCGACAGATCATTTATAATCACACTTAACAGCACAGAGTAAGAAAAGTGAATGTGAGATGTTTCAGTAAGCAGCGCTTGCTCTTACCCGCCGTATGCTCCAAAAGTGAAACTCCTCTTTCTCTGCGGCATCTTGGCTAATGGATACATCTGAGTGAAAAACAGAGAGACAGAACTCTACAGAGACACCAGCACTGCCTCTGTCTCCCTGGACTGACTGGGTATGTGTGTGTGTGTGTGTGTGTGTGAACGTGTGTGTTTTTGTGTGTAACTGTACACATGCAGCACGCTGTCCTTCGTTTCCACTCCCCTGGCTCCCTCTCCCTCACGCCTCCTTGGCAAATAAGAGACTGAGAGGCCGGCTCTGTCCACTTTTAGTCACCCCGGTAACTGCTCGCCACTTCTCATTCATATCAGCGCTATTGTAAACGGGGCAGAAATGGAGCAGTACCTAATGTCTTCGTAATGTCCTTTAAAACGCACTCATTACATCTCAATGAGATTCAGGTCTGCTGACGTAATAACAAAAACCCAGATGGACTGGAGGAAAAAAAAATAAATAAATCTTGATATGGACCAATTGGTAATCAGTTATATAAAAAAGGACAAACACTCACTACACAAACACTGGAATGAAAAAAGAAAGTAAAATATTAAAAGGTTTAAAATGAAAATGGTTAAAAAAATAAAATGAGTTTAATGGATCATGTATAAATCATATACAAAAATGCATGTTAAATTAATGTTAAATGCTGCCATCTATATATATATATATATATTTAGGTGCCAACATTTAACATTAATTTAATTTAATACATATCAGTATATTAAAAAAAATAATTAAAATCACTTTTCAAACTTTTTTTTTTTTTTTTTGGAATATGACATGAATATGATTTTATTCTCACTATTAACAAACCATTAACTATGACTTTATTGTCTCAATAAATCTCTAATTTGCTTCTTGTTGAGGTAGTTGATAAGTTTAGGTACTGGGTAGGATTAAGCAGAATATGGTATAAGTACTAATAAACAGTTAATAATATGCATGTTAATAAGCAGCAAGTTAATGGTGAGAATTAGTCCCTAATACTAAAGTGTTACCAAAAGCCTATAGAATAGCAAAGTTGCCTCAACCAATGGCATGAGTTTTAGGGCAGTTCGACTGACCTATAGCAGAAGTAGGTTGTGTTTTAAAAACCCGTTTCAAAACAATCAATAAGGGATGCACCGATATTTATCTAATACAGAAAACCCAAAAATAATGATTAGATGATTATTATTTTTTGATATAGACAATGTGACATGTTACAATAAATAAAAGAAATCTCTAATATCAGCTAATACGGTACCAATATACCATGCACCGTAAAATCATTATTGGTGACAATGGGGGGAAAAAAAACACTAGGGATCGTGTCACTCATAATAACAGCTGCTCAAACAAAAGCATTGTGTCAACTGTTGACACAGACTTGTGTTCTTTTTCAAAGTCACTAAACTATTTACCTAGGGGGGCACGCAGGGTTCCGGACAGCACGCCAAACATGCTTATTATTATTATGAGGAAGCACGAACTCGTGAAATACCTACTCCTCTGTCGTGAGCATGTATAATAAATGAGCCTTGGACACAGTCAAATGAGAAGTGTACCTGTAGGTCAGTCATTAAGAGACTTGCTTTGCACAGAAGGACTAATGAGACACCATGGCTCTGCACCATGGCTGAGTTTGAGGATTTATCTGCTTTTAAACAGTTTAGAGTCTTCTTGGACTATCACTGGTACATGTTTTTGTCCTTTATCAGGAGTGGATGGCACACAGACTTCCAAAAGAACGCAAAAGCTGAGATCTCCTCAGAGATAGTCCCTATCGACCTTGACGTGCTGCTCTCAAACCCAGACGATCCGACACATCTAGCCAGCGGCTGAAACCACACTGACAAGAGAGTGAAAAACTGCTGACTCGTGGGTAAAATCCAGGTTTACAACAGCAAATTCAATAAAATGACTACTTGGCACTTTTTCACTGACTCAGAGATCTGTAAGACGACACTCATGCACACAAAGACATCCACATACACAGCACATATTTATGTCTATGTGGCATCCATATCAACAAGTACAACAGGTTTACATTGTGTACATAAACACAGAAGTGCTAGATGGCAGAATTGTAGCACATTGTTTTTTTAGTATTTTAGTTGTACAGTGTGCTAAAATCATTAGAAAATTACAATAAAGCTATATAAAACACAGCAATCCACTAAAAAAAACAGAGCATTATATAAAATGTATTATACTTTATATATATATGTATGTGTGTATATATATATATTGCAATTAATCACATCCAAAATAACTTTTATTTTACATATGTGTACTGTGCACCTTTATTATGTATATATAAACATGCATATATTTAAAAAAAAATGTTTACATATTTAACATATTTAGATATATAATATTAATAGATAATAATATAAATGTAAATATTTTAAATATATACTGTTTGTGTTTGTATTTATATATACATAATATACACAGTACACATACATATTATGCAAACTGATTAATAGCAATTAATTATTTGACAGCGCTAAAATATAAACACATAAGTTATATGTATATAAATATATATACAGTATATTTATGACTTATATATTATATTTAGTATTGTAATTATATTCAGTTTTTTTTATTGTTTCATGTGTATCAGTATAACATTGCATATATTGTATATTGTATACATTGTATATATTGCACACATAGTGTACAGCTGCTGCTTATACATGCAGTGTGAAACCAGGCAAAGTCCTCAATTCAAATATACTGTAATAACTTTCTTGTGACTGACTGGCCAACCAAATGAATAGGATTTATCTACCAACAGAAAGTCCCTCTACATGAAAGCCCTGACGTGTGCCATGATATATTGTCAATCCGTCTGCAGAGTGGACAGGCTGTCCTCATCGACTCAGATGGCTGCTCTCAACTGAAAGACATTTGCTCTTAGGGAATAAACTGCCAGGTAGACATTGATCAAATGAGAATACTGTTTACGCAGCTCTTATTTTTTTTGCTTCGGACCACCACTGTTCATCATATCAAGGCTTGAGACAGACCCAGATGCTCCACAGAGAATGCTTATTGTTTGAGGGGCAAACTGAAGCCATATCAGTCACATCTCAAACAAATGAACGTGGCAAGTCCCATTCACAAGCCAATAAACCCTCACGTCCTTTACAGCACCTGAGTAAATGGGATTTTCAACAGTAAGGCCAAGGAACTAAAATGAGCTTTGAACTTATAACATGTTGGTGAAGACAAAAGTCAAGAGTCAAGGTAAAAATTCATAGGCTGTAGTCCGAAAACTCCTGTAATAACAGAGAAGCTCTGAAAAATACAGCTCCATCAAAGATCTGCTTTCAGCTGAAATGAAAAAGTGGAGACAGTGGTGCAGTTGTTTATGAGCTGTTGATCCTGCGGCGTGAAAAGGTTCAGCATGTTTCCCTTCAGACGGGAGGGTTAATTACACCATAACATTTACTCTGTCGCATGATAAACACCTTGCTTATGGCCACAGCATATGAAAGAGGTTCGACCAAGGCTGGGGCTATATTTCAAATGGAGAAGAGTTGATTTAATGGGGTCAGGTATTTAAAAAGTAATTGTGCTGGAAATAAATTACAGCCTTATCTTTGCCTGGATTTCATTTTTTTTTAATCAGACTTTCACACTGCACTTCAGCCATGCTAAAACAAGATTACTTTGAGTAAAATTTCACTCATAAAACTCTTTTATGGGTGTCTGGAATTTGTTTCATATGGAAAAAAGTCAAACAGAACTACTTTTCACAGGCAGTCATGGGCTGAGGTCGTGGATGCGCCAGTAGACATTTAGAAGTGTCCACATGACCCCACGTCCCAGCAAGGGAAGCAGACATGGCCTCCTGCACACTGTACCCTTTCACTGGAGCTCAGTGCACTGCTGCTGACACACTGAGAAAGAGACGGTTGTTCAAGCACGCCATAAGCTTGTCTAAAAAAAACTGGACTGGACATGGAAATGGAAATGAGTTATGAAAAAAAACAAGAAATTTAAACGGGTCATGAACTGCTTTTGTTTTTCCATTTTGTACTGTTTTCTTTTGTACTGAGGTCCACTTATCATGTTATTGAGATTTTTATACATATAAATAAACAAAACATCATAATTTAGAAGCAATGGGCTATTTTAAATCAGGCTGTAGACTCAGAAATAAACACCCACTGCTATGATTGGCTAACAGTGTATGTTTGACAGCGTATATTCTTCATAGGACGCTGCTGTGATTTGGGTCAAAATCATGTTTTTGTGTTTATTGTTTACTTAATTGTTTTAGAAATGAAAACAAAATTGAACAAAGGCAATCCAAGAAAATGCTAAATATAGTTTTGAATATGTCCTGCTGTAGTTACTAGGATGCAACACTGTATACAAAATCCAGCTGAAAATCAATAAAAATGTAACAATTCAAGTCAGTTGAGATGAAAAACTATACATTTGGGGCTGTTGCTTTAGATTAATGTATGTCTGAGTGAAACTGACTTCAGAAAAATGTGTGTATGTAATTTTCTGCTTATAATGCCTATTGTTTGTAAAAGCAGTGCTGGAATATTAACAGCGATAACAACGGGAAGCAATGTATTGCTGCTGTTCCATAAGCACCACCTACTGTCAGAGAGGGAATTTGCGCTTTTGTTTCATGGAGATATTTTTCAGGGTTTGGACATAGCATATAAAACTGCTTTTGATAATGAGGTACAGCTGGACTAGACACAAAAAGGTCCGGTTACTGCCAACCCTTTTCAATTAAATAAAAAAAGAATCTAATTAACAGCACGAAGTTGGTTAAACGGTCTTACGCATTAATGTTGGCAGACTACGTCAAAGAAAGGAAATTCCATAAATGACGAGGATGATGATTGAAATACACCAGTCTGGAAAGGGTTACAAAATTATTTCAAAGGCTCTAGGACTTAAAAAACACAGCAAGAGCCATTATCTCCAAATGGAAAAACTCAGCACAATAGCGAACCTTCCCAGAAGTGGCCAACCTTCCAAAATTCCTCCAAGTGCACAGACAACTCATCCAAGCAGTCACAAAAGGCCGAAGGACAACGTCAAAGAAACTTCAGGCCTCTCCTCCCATCATTAAAGATCACTGCTCAGGACTCTTGTTATTGTTTTGTACTGTACTCTGGAAATGTTTACATAAAAAACAATTTATAAGTAATAGGCTATCTTCTGTCCTGTTTTAAATTAGAACATTAAAACTTTTAGAACATTACAACAATTAGAACATTTTGAGTTCTGAAACTTACAGAATGTTTTTAGAGTACAATGGCTTCTTAAATGTTAAAAAATCAAGGGAAATTTCATTCTTCAGTTCATGACCCCTTTAAAACTTTCATAAATACAGTACACACAGACATTACAGACACACATTACACACTTTCTGTCAAGTTTACTGATAGAATCCATAGTAGTAGCATTCTCTAAAACAGATTCAGAATTCATCACTGTACATTAACAGAAAACCATTAAATTCACTTTCTCAGCAGATACTAAATCTCTCTCCTCCCATGAAACTCCTCGCTGGATCAACGACCTGACTAAGTGACTGTTTATGGGCATCTTCCATGCCCATCGATTTCATGAAGAGAAGATCTATTATAGTAATAATGGATGTTTGGTGCTATGATATTCCTGTGCCAGCTAGACCAGACCTACAGCCAAAGGCTGAAGCACAGCCTAATTTCTCTCTTCCAATTCTGAAAGCTCAATCCTTCTCTTTCAAACAGATATATGCCTCATATATAAATGCATTTACGTTTGCAAACATTTGAAGAAGTGTCAGTTGACTTGCACAGCCTTTTCAGGGCAACACTGGCACCTACTGGAAGATAATTAAACTGCAAGGAAAAGTGATGTGTGTGTGTGTGTGTGTGTATGCTAAATTATACTTTCTGACTCAGCTTTAACATGACCATGAACTACCCACAGTCAGTTCCCTGGCCATCCGCTGTATTTTACACACAAAACTGGAAAGCACTTTCTCAATCTGGCAAACTGTAAACTAACAAGCTGTAATCTGACTGGATGGCTTCCAACAAGCACTTTTGAGGATGAATATCCTTATACAGGCAAAAAAATATAATTAATAAAAAATCCAATAATATTGTATAAAAGTAGTCTATGAAAGAAACTGTATGTCATGAGACAGCATGACACAGCATGTGTTAGTCTCTCTGGGCTACATGAACCCATATATAAAACGAAACAATGATTTGTAAATAATTAAACTATAAAGTGAAAGTAGTTTAATGGATTGACTGAACTAACAGTTTCAAATGACCTAAACAACAGGAACAAATTGCTACTTAATTCAAGAAATTGCTCAAAAGCTTAAATCAACATTTTTTATTATTAAATTACTCCCATGTTTTTATAACATGCTGTTCTTGACATTATCATGCTGCACGCATAAAGCAGGATATCAAGTAAACAGCAAAAATAGTATCTTTGGTGTCCAGTGAGACCATTCAGAAAGTTGTACGTGTAGTATCTCGCAAGGTGTCCAGCAGAGAGAGAGCTGTACTTATGCATCACAGCAGAGCTAAATGACTTTCTTATCTGTGTGATGCAGCAATACACCTGGAGCTCCCAAGGATGCCCTGTATAACTCAGCATATCGGTGCACACTCATTCAGAGCACACTGTACAGACTCACGCTGCCATAGCTGCCAAGAGATACGCTGTCTGTGCATGACCATGTGGATGGATTTTCAGAGATACATGAACGCAAGATTCTGAGAGCGTTTGGAAAACAAATGCAACCTTTAGTAATAAATGACATTAATGCTCCGATAATGAATAACAGATTTATTTCAGTCAGCTCATTATTTCTTCTTGGCGCATTATGTACAGAAAATTCTGTCTGGTTTTAAAAGACTTGAAATAAAGCACATATGTAAGTTGTATGGACAACTTGTGTGTGTTAAGGGTATTACAATTCTGGCCGATACTTATTATCATAAGTAAATAGCCAATATTAACATTTTACAGTATTTTGTTTAAATAATAATAATAAAACAATTAAAATCAGTCATTTTAGGGATTACAACAGTATAATTTACAGTATGAAATATGGATATTCATCTCGATTGGCTAAAGATTAAATTTAATAGTGTTTTTAAAGGTTAACTTTAAGTAAGTGTTACTCAGTCAGTAATTAAGTAAATGATAGTTCTTCAGCTCTTCAGCTAAATAATGTTGTTTTAAATAATATCTAAGTTAATACTCGTTCAAAGCAGTCACTCTAGCAAATGTTGTACTGTTTTCTGCTTTTTTGAAAAATAAAATAATTTTGTTCAACAAATAAACTGTAATTAAAATATGTTCATATAGAAATTTTAATAAATAAAGATTCTGAAAGTATTGATCCAATAATAATTGAACAGTAATAGTGACTAATGATATTTTATTATATGATATGATATGATTAAAACCTAATACCATATCTCTAATATGGTATTTATATTTATATGATTATATCCATGATATTTGAATCTAACCATGTCACGTCAACAAATGGAAAATCAGCTGTCTATTAATTATCATGTTAATTGCTGTGCGCCTTTAGCCCTTTACCCCAAATACCATACGTTTACATATTCTTACATTATTTAAAAACTGTTGCTTTAATTATCTTAAAACTGAAAATCATAAAGAAGACATTTGTCTTAAAAGTATATACATTGATTGTTGTGATTCTCATTTGCTACTTAAATATACAACATTTTTAAAAACATATATAAATATTAGACAAATACAAATATTAGATCAAGTAGGTGCAGAATCAAATTTGCACTGCTGTGCACAATCACATCAAGGAACACAGAAATATACACGTGCATCTTGAAAAGTCAATGTTTTGAATCTAGTGGTTCAGATGAAAATAATATCAAAGGCGCCCCAGATTAGATGAAAAAAAAAAAGAAAAAAAAAAGAAATGCCTCCCTTGCAACTAGTTGAAATAAAATTGCTCAAATGAATAAAAAAAAACTATGACAAAAGCACAAAAAAAGCAAATTTAATTATTATTATTTAATTATTAATATTTTAATAGTTTTATAATGTTAAAATAACACTGGTATCAATGTAAAATTTAGGAATGCTCAGTTAAATACCAAGCATCTAATATATTTCACATTTCAAGTCTGTTTGCCTGTTTAAAAAAAACAGCACTACATCTGACTGCATTTGATCTGCTCAGAAATAAGAAATTTAAATGTCATGTTGACATTAAAAAAACTTTGAGAAGAATCTTGTCTGAAAAATAACAGATTTACAAACAACTTTCAAAACTTAAAACAACTTGCTCTTATAACAGTCTAGAAGTGTGTCCCAACTTGCCCTCTGTTGATTCAGAATTCTCTCTGCTCTACTCTGAAGGCTATAAAACCATCAAATTCTAAGAAAGAGACAGTTTGTGGGGTTCAGGGGAATCTAAGACAAGATACAGACAAGTGTAAAAAGCCAAAGAAAGTGTATATGCAGGGAAGACTGTCCATCACTGAAGGCCGCCAGTAGGTTTTGGCTCTTGTGTAAGTGTCATCTTAATGAATCGTTCAGTAAAAGCAGGCTCTTCAGCTCAGCAAGAGGACAGGGCATTAAGTAGAAGCTATCTGTCAGCCGCAGACACTGTCTTTCCATCCTATTTTCAGTTAGGTCGTCACTCTCCGAAGGCCATCCGGTTTATCCAGCTTTCTCCTCACTTACTCTGACTTTTCTGCCTGGGAAGCTTTCCAAAATAAAATGACAACATTGCTTTCAGAGCTCTGAAGACTTGGAGCACTGTTCTTCTAGCGTTCTGATGACTTCATGAAGATTAAAACACACACACACACACACATACACACACACACACACACACCCAGACCACCTGTTCTTCTTGAGTTTATGGAAGAATTTGTGCTTTATGAAAAAAAATAGTAATAATCGTGAGATAAGATGTGAAGTGAGAATTATGAGAGATGACCTTATTCATTCATTCATGTAGTTTATGCCATGGGAGAAACAATAAAACAGAACTGTGAGATAGAAATTTAAAAGAAAATAATTGTGAGATAAAAAGTTGCAATTAGATTTTTATCCATAGTAGAAACAAAGCTCTAGTACCTTCTGCAATCCATCACTATTTTTTTTTTTTAGCAATTATATGCCAGTAAATTCTAATAAATATTCAAAAGTGCACAAATTTACTGTAGGTACCCATGAATGTGATCTTTAAACACGTATCTTTAAAGTTATTACTTTTAGCATATGTTTTGAGTCTTGCTGTGAACTATTCATTGGTGCACAATATTTCAAGTTCTTTTCATCTCCTCCAAACACTTGTTCCACTCAGAAGAAAATTATGCAAGTAAAATGGTTTGCAATGCTGTTTAGAGTTGAGTTTAAATATAACAGATGACAGCAGCTGTGGAAAACAAAGCGTGCAAATATCTCACATTTGGCATATCTCATGTTCCCTGCGACTCAAACTATATGCAAGTAAATGCTAATTAATCTCAAATCTTCAAAAAGTTCACAAATTTATGATGCATGTCTTTAAAAGTTATTAGTTTTTACTTAGCGTATGTTTTGGGTCTTACTGCGAACGGTTCATTGGTGCACAACGTTTCAAAAGAAGTTCTTTTCATCCCCTCGAAACATCTGTTCCACTCTGTAAAACATCAAATAATGCAAGCAAAATGGTTTGCAATACTGTTTTATTGTGGCGGATATAGCAGATAACAGCAGCTGAAAACAAAACGTGTGAATCTTCCTCCAAGCAATCACAACAGAATGTCAGATTGTTTTATTTTTTCAAAAGAGAAAAGTGACATCAGTGCTGAATAAGTGGCTCCAATGGACACTTCAGCAAATAAACTGAATAAGCTTTTGCACTGAGCATATGTCAACAGGCATTCTACAGCCAACAAACCCATTTAATTAATGAAGCATTTGGCATTTTTAACCAGGAAAACAGCACATCTTCAATAACAAAGTGCTTTGCTGGCAATTAAATGGGCAATTTAATTTCTTAAAATGCCAATGCCACATAAAGCAGCCTGTTTGTTAGTCAGCCTGCAGAATAAAAATGCTACTAAACTAAATATTCCACTTAAAGTGAACTGAACATCTCTCAGGCTGAAGGAGAAATGGTTTGCTCCTGCAAACCTCCTTAGCTCTTTATTAAAGACTTTTGGTTTATGTAAAAATCACAACAGCTAAGCAATAAGATCTGGATGAAAACAGAATGTGATCTGCAAACTAAATATTGAAAATACTACCAATAATAATAGATTCCAATTCTGCCTGCTCACTCTACTAATGCCGCAGACGGAGATGACATGAATGCTGACTTACTTTTTCTCTGCAATTGCAAAGAGCTGAAGAAATGAAGTGCAAATGGCATAGCTTACACTAATGACATTACGGTGGGGATCCGCAATGAGCCAAGCTGCTAACTGAGATTGGCAGCACGTCACTGCTAGAATCCCTGAATACAGATGAAGAAGCTTCTGAACCACACACTTCATAATCAAGAACATAATAAACATGCTCTAATAGATTGTGTCAGTATGCAAATTAAAACAGTAAATGACTTTGGTTGATTTTTAAGGACTTCTAATCCAAATTTATAAACTGGGGCAGTTTTTAGAGAAAGATATAAAAAAAGGGCTGGAAATATTGTTGCAAACAATTGAAACTGGTGAACGAAATAAGAGTTCACATTCAAAAAGTCTACGGTCAGTCCCATATGCTCACAAATGCTTTTTAAAAACAAAAATACAGTAAATACAGTAAATACAGTAAATATATATATATATATATATATATATATAACAGATCAAAACAGTATTTCATTATAAGCTTGAATGACTCAGTGTGCTTTAAAACATCTGTTACAAACATAAAACCACAAAATCAAATTACCATCAACAAACAGCAGGTCAATCTTCCTTTTAAGCCACTTCCTGTTCAATCTAGAGGCTCAGATGTGCTAATATTAGTGTTTATAGCTCAGAGGCATTCTCCATTTTTGATTTTTCATTTCTGCTATCCTTGCAATAGTTTATTCTTTATACTTAGAAAATATTGGCAACCACCAACGAACAAATCAAAATGCTAGTTCTTGAAATGAATGTCATTTTTACTTATGTAATTATGTTGCATAAGTTTTTCTAAGATTGTAAGAGGGAGAGTAAAAAAAAAAAAAAGAACAAAAAGACTTCAAATTAAATGCCAATTATGGTGTGCTTAACATCTGAATAAGCAATTAGGAAGTAACTGTGAATGTGTTTAAATCCTCATTTATAACAAACAGCTACAATATTTCAACTAGCAACCTCTGCAGCAGTTTTCTTATCAGGCACTGATTTATAGAGCTCATTCCAGATGTTAAGCATCTAGCAGAAACTGGCAAGGTGCCATACAACATTTATCAAAGGAAGAGCAAATGTTCTCAGAAAGCACCATAAATCACTGCAATACAGAGAAACAGATGTATGGCCTGAAAAGAACGATAATCATGTTAACCATCAGCCTGCTGGACACTTGCATAGTGTACAGTACATCCATTTTTCAAAGTTATAGTGTTAATGGCTGGGATTTATAAACTACTTGATAACAAGAGTCATTTAAGGATACAGTTTGTGTGAGCTGTTCTTTCATTCAGAAGCGTTCCTACCAGGTTCCAGCCTACCACTTTAGGTCCCTCTGGAGAGATCCAGCAGCCAATTAGCGGAAGCCCCGAGGCAGCTTGATGCATCTCAGGCAGGATCCAGGGTGACAGATCTGTTCCTGCTTAAAGCTCAGCTATGATGAAGAGCAAGCTACTGCAAACTCATACAACACCTAAAGCAGCACTATTCATCCAGCTGTCCTAACAGAGCCTGCGAATCTGAGGTCTTGTCCCTTAGATGAGAGTACAAACATGGCAGAGTGCTGAGTGGCAGACAAGCCTTTTATCTGACGAAATGCTGAGCTGTCAAAAGGAACATGGCAAGGTCTCTTCTATATATATGCCAGTATATATATATATATATATATATATATATATATAAAATATCTTTATTCAGTTATTTATTTTTTTTACAGCCAGGGTCGTAGCTAGTGACTAGTCGTAAAGTGATGACTTGGTAACTTGGTAATGGCCAACACTAGAGACCTCCTATTGCTTTATGACATCGGAAAAAGTTACTCTCTGTTGATCAGATTTGCAATTAAAGGGTTAATCTGACCCTCCATAGACAGCAACATAACTGAAATGTTCCCAGGTCCAGAAACGTAACGTTAGTAAATGGGTAAAACAGTCCATGTGACATCAGTGGCTCAACTTCAGTTTTGCAATGCTACAAAAAAAATTTGTTATTATTATTTTTTTTTTCACAAAGAAAACACAAATAATTTACTCAAGCATTCTTCTCACCAGAGTTACGTTTGTCGCCATTTTGGAGATTACTTAAAGGGTTAGTTCACCCCAAAATGAAATTTCTGTCATTAATTACTCTCCCTCATGTTGGTCCAAATCTGTAAGACCTTCGTTCATCTTCAGAACACAAATGAAGATATTTATGATGATATCAGAGAGCCATCTGACCCTCCATAGACAGCAACACAACTCAAATGATCCCAGGTCCAGAAATGTAGCAAAAACATCAGTAAAACAGTCCATGTGACATCATTGGGTCAACTTCAATTTTGCGATGCTACAAGAATACTTTTTTTTGCGCAAGGAAAACAAAAAAAACTATTTCTCTAAAATATCTTAATTTATGTTCCGAAGATGAACGAAGGTCTTACAGGTTTGGAACAAAATGAGGGTCAGTAATTAATGACAGAATTTTCATTTTGGAATGAACTAACCCTTTTAATACACATTAAGTCTATTATGTATGCATATTTCTTGAAAACATCATGAACACAAAGACCCCATTTTTAGAGGTAAAACTCTGAAAATGGAAAAATGCTCCTGCTTGTTCTGTTTTGACACATCATTCCCACGAGATTAGGGAATATTTACATTTGATCAACAGAATGTGATATATCTCAATCCCTCAAAGTCAAACACAGCTCTGTTTTCATTTATTGTAACCTTGAAATTACATTTTTAAATGAGGCTTTCTGGAATCACAGCTCAATCAAAAAAAGGTGTGTGAAATAAGCTTTGGCCTTTCACTAAAAGGTGTCACATAGCTTTGTCCATCTTAATAATAATTTTTAGCAACCAATTCTTATCACACTGACCCATTTGACATGATAATTACATTCTCATAAAGGCATACTGTCTGCACCTTGATCCACCGTACATATTGTATTAACCACAGCATGAATACAAGCACAGTGTGAAAATGTGGGAAGAAAAGACTACATAAAACTGTTTTCCAGCGTTCAATTAAATCCATCAACAACATGTCTTTTAAGTCCATAATCCATATCAGAAACCCCACAGCTGGTGAAAATAACAGCAATGATCCTTTACTTTGAGGTTGACCAGGCTACAAACCAGCAGATCTAACACAACCAGCCCCCCGGTGTGATCTTTTCCCTCTGGAGCCATATGAAATGTGGATAAAAATGGTGTAAAGTACAATAAGAACACAACAGATCACACTATGTGTCCTTATCATAGACACCATACACGTATTTCCACATCTATTGTCAGACTCAGATAGCACCCCCACAGTCTATTCTCTAGTCATCTGATACCTACTTCATACAAAACAGCAAGAGCTACGGTTTTCACAAAATGTTTTTAAAACTGTTCAACATTGATAACAAAATTTCTTGAGCACCAAATCAGCACATTAAAATGATTCCTCAAGGTTCAAGTGACACTGAAGACTGGTGTAACGGCTCCTGAAAAAAAAACAGTGGTTTTGTTTTGTTTTTTTCCATCACAGGAATAAATTATATTTAAATCGTGCTGTCACATGATAAATTGTGATTAACTGCATTCAAAATGTGTGTACTGTACACATATGTATACATATGTATATGTGTGTGTACTGTACATGTGTATATTCAAGAAATGTTTATGTGTGAACCTACAATACACAGCATTTCACTCCAACATGCTTTTAAATGGAAAGTGCTCTTCAACAATAAATGCATAAATACTAAAACTAGATAGATAGAACTGCAGTTCCAAAGAGATAAAAAAATCTAATCAAAAAAATAAAGTCGCTGAAAACACAAGTTGACATGAGGTATAACGTCAGACTGTCTGCTGATGAGCCACACTGTTTAAGATGCTGCGCTGCTGTTGAGGCCGGATCAAAATCACAGCTGAGCGCAACAGGCGGAGAAGCAGATGTGCTACACCATGTGATATCCACTTTCCCCACAGAAATAGTAACTAAAGATACAGCCTCCATCTTATGTACAAAGAGTGCGGACATCTCAAATTTGTGCTTGGCTTTTCCACTTGATCACATAAAGTTACAACTTATTTAGTTCAAATTCAGCTGTCTTTATGATATAGGGTGTTGTAACACACTAAAGACAGGGTCTTTACAACACACAATTGATTCTGCTATACATTCTGCAGCCTTGAATATCCGGGGGACAAGTATTGTGTGGAATATGCCAGAGATTCATTTCTAAATGTTAAGCAAACAGAAGAGCAGAGGGACGTAATCTACACTGACCCTGAGTGAAATTGAATTCTGTCACTGCTGAACTCAGGAATGCTTGGAATAAAAAGAGCTAATTAGGGAGACCACAAAAGTTTTCAATTAAATAGATTATTATTTCTGGACGGTGAAACATACCGAGAGGGGAAAAGAGAAGAGTCTATTGAAATTATGCTTAGTAAATCAAATAATGGCAGATGACTGCACGATGGGTAATTTCACAGAATCATATTGCTTCAAATATCTATAATAATAATCATAATAATCATTTTAGAAATAATTTTGAAATAAACTATAATTTCTATATACAGTATAGATGTTTTAAATAATATTTTACACACATCTAAAAAAAATTATCTTAATTACTTAAATTTTGATTTTTAAATAACGTTTTTTTTTATATAAAATTGTCTCTTTGATAATGAAGACATACTCATATACATAGGCCAATTACAGCTGATTTGAACCCTTTTCTTGGTCAATGAGAATGATGATTTTGCTGTTATTGAACTAAATCAACTTTTTTGAGCTTTACAGCAGCACTGAACCACATTTTCCCTGCTTTAAAACACTCTATATTATATAACAAATAAAGGTGACTTGACTTGACTGCTCAACCTTTTTCGTGTGACTTCCGCAAATCTCAAGTCTAAAGCTTTCGCATCAGAGCCAAAGAAAACAATACACTGCCCTCAATCCACAGTCTCCAATCAGTCTCACAACCCTCTGCTCCACACAACAGCTTGATGCATGTATCTTTGTCTTAACATTATTTGCATACACATATAATGTACTGTAGATTCAGTATCCACAAAGCTTTATTTTAATCACAGAGAAAGTTTCTGTCCTTGCAGCTAGCACTGCTGCTGTTTATTTACTTACTGAATTGAATACATTTTAAAATAGATTCAGTATGTAACCATTAACTAGAAAAGGAACACTGTTCAACAACAACAACAAAAACAGAACGACTGACATGCTCTCTGTAGGCTATATTTTGATATTCAGGCAAATGGAAAGCAACCCACAGACCCTCAAATTTTCCTTCATTCTTCCAGTTGAGATGGTTTTGGGGATGGAAAAAGACAGATATAAGTGTGTGCCTTCTTCCCTGTGAAATACCGCTGACATTGCAAGTAAAAGGGAGCGCTGCTCTGTGTGTAGTGACAGAGATGAGAGGAATATTACAGCATCAAACAGAATGGCTCAGAAAGGACCAAGCACTTACCATAAACTCATGAAAGCACAGAAATTCAGAAATCTTTAAAAAGATTAGTTCAGAAAACTTATTTAACAGAAGTAGTGTGTTTTTTGACTGACTGCTACAATAATCTCCACTCAAAAAGTGTAAAAAGCTATTACTCTGCTACCTGATCTGAGCTAAAAGAAATATTGCACTCAAAAATAGAAATATTCTGTCATCATCTACTCACTTTCATGTCATTCCAAACCCTGGAGCTTACCACGCTTGAAAAAGGAAGGCAAAAAAAAACTTCTTCTGAAGTCAAATAATAGTTTTATGTAAGAAACAGGCCAGGTTTATATCGCTATCCACTAAAAATAAGGACATTTGCTGCTGTAGAGATCCGAGATGTGCTCTTTTCGATGTTGATGCAGTTCACAAAAACAGGCTGAATGATTCATTCCCCATTCTGACTAATCAGGTTCTCAAGATGCTCCAGCCACAGCAGCTCTAAAGTACACAGCTCACTGGAGGAGAAGATTATCAGTAACTGTCTTACTTTTCAGCCTGTCCCTCATACAAAGCGCATGTGCTGATCATTTGGGAGACTGGAAATATAGCACAGGAGTCATGCAAACTACTTGGTCTACATTGTTTTTTTGTTGTTGTTGTTGTTATTATTTTGGAGAATGACAGCCCCAGTTCACAGTCAGTTTCAGCAACAGGGGATTTATCAGAAAAATAACCTTTTGTATTCCACATAAAAACATGTTTTCCATATGCAAAGATAAGTAATAATGACAAACTTCAAAAATGGGTTCAAACCAATAGTCAGGATGATTCATAGACTATATTAAATTATATTTTTTAGAGTCCCACCTTATACAAGGTGTCTTTGTACTTGCGTCTATAATTCATTGTTACGTTGAATTACTGAGTTAATGCTGTATTGGAGAAAACACCTTAGCTAATATGAAGGTGGGATGCAGTCAAGGGTATGTTTAAGGTTAGGAGGGTTAAGGTCAACAGTGTAATTAATTAGATAATTAAATTGATGTACATTTTTACAGCTTAAAAACAGGCATGCACACACGCACACACATGGTCCTTTTGAGAGAAAAAAGTTAATTTATCATAAATTAAGATGGTAGTTAATTTTAGACCACTCACAAATAGCCTATTGTAGGTTGTTTGAGAAACACAGTACACTACTGCAAGAGTCAACAAACGACACAAGCATCTGAAACTCAGTGTTAATGCCATGCGTTCAAAATGAGACAATAATCACATTAAACCTACTGTAGCCTTAGGTATAAACAACACTCATAACACAAATTCATCTGCCATAGCCTTTCATGAGATACATCCGTAATATGACAGTCTACGCACTCGAATTCAGACTCTCCCTCAAAACTAAAACAGCATTTTGGGCGCGTTTCCAAATCATTAATCATTCAAATCATTCAAAATATACACAGTCTATGTAACCAGCTTAGTATATTTGAATCTGTGTCATACGAACAAAATTACAACGCGTATAGCGTTATACCAAGAATTCTTTATGTATTTCATCTCATTACAGATAAAGCGCAAAACGAATCCAGTGCTCTTGCGTAAGCTCTCACTTCACATTACAGTAAAGCATAAAAAGTATGTCGGCTTACCTTTTTCTGTTTTCTTTGGTTTACTTCTCTCGTTGTCACCAATGTGAAGTCCGGCGATGTGGACGCACTCAGTAAACTACACTCTAAGCTTGAACTAGCGTGAGAACACAAGCAAGGGAAAGGTCCATGCTATGCCACACAGCGTTGTACTGAATAATACAGAGCTCTCCTTTTCCTCTCATACAACTATACTCCTCAGATCGACGCCCAAGAGTCTGAGACGTCTACACATGACAGCCCTGATCCTACCCACAGAGACTGTGTTGAATAGACTGATGTAGAGCAACCTGGAGACAGCCAGTTGCTTACTACATAAGGAATATAAAGCCATATAAAAGAAGATTAACTTTGTGTTTCATAACAATATAAAGGAAAGGTATAGAGTTAATGGCATCAATTTGACTTACCATCCGTTAGTAATTTAACTCCCTAGAGTCCTCCATCTGATTGACTATTTTGCCTTATGAAAGCCCACATCCATTTTAACAACTCTTTTACAATTTTCTGTGAAGGACCTAAGAGCATTCTGCGAAACAGCATGAAGTGGACAAGGTCAGAAACCCGTTCAAAACAAATTATCCTCACAGATCAGATGTCTGATGTGCTGTGATGTGCTTGAGATCTGGGATGCAACCCTTAGAGGCGACCTACTAAATGTGTTTTTATGAAGCCATTGGTGGTAAACATCGGGTTTTTGTTTTAGGGAGAATTTCAAGTGTTCAGAAATGCAACGCTGGGCTTTCGTAGTTGTGTAATGTTCGTATCGGAGGCGTCTCCGGTCTCTCAACTTTTCTTTGACTAGAGCATACACGAAAACGGATTTACAACCCTATCAATAGCTACTATTACAACTGCGCACGTGCCTGCAGAACACCTGTGAGTGAACGTGAGGTGTACCCCCGAATCAATGCTCTATGAAGAACAGTACAGCACACAGACACAACGTAAGGCAACTGAGATTTATTATAGGCTACTGTTAAATGTCGGATTTAATAATTGAAAAAATATTTATAAATTACAATGAATAATGAGTTCTGAATTAAAAAATAAATAATATATCATGAAGGGGTTGCAAAATTCTACCACTGACCAGCAATTTCTTTTTCTATTATATTTTGGACTGATGCTTTGCTTAGTTTGATAATGAGTTTATGTTTGACAGTCATTGTTTGTATATTGTTTGTATTCGAGTATGTGTCGATTTCATGAATGAGGACTTTTATTATGTCACTGCAAATCAGGATTTAGGGCAGGTAAGGTAGTAGACGGGTTTAGAAAGGGAAGAGGATACAATTTTCAGACCGTGTGCTTGTGTAGCGATTAAGCTAATTCACTGGTTTTATGAACTATGGTGATGTGCAAATAAACGAAATGAAAAGGCTGTACAACAGAGTCACGCGTCAAATGCTTTCCCTTATCAAGATAGCGGCTTAGTGCGAAAAGGCCGCTACAAGTAGCCTGCATAAATAAGCAAAGCCTATACTACTGACTTCCTTGAGACTTTACTGGGCATTGTAGGAGAACATCTGGATATGTTTCGTGATCCTAGAAATGGATCCCTGAACTATTTTTGAAAGATCTGAATAGTCTTGAAAACATATGTATGCCTGCAGCTGCTCTGATCTCTATCTAGACAGACAAATGCACACTTATACATATAAACAAAAACCTGAATGCTTCAAAAAATGCATGTTGTTTACTGAAAATTTCGAATGGTTTAAGTGCTGCCATTTTTCTACAGTGGATCTTTGAGGGTTAGGATGCTATGTAAAAAAATAAATAAAAAAATACACTTGCACTACAAGTGCTTTTGGCTCTGAATTTCAGATTTCTAACATTTTTTTTCCAGCCTGTCGAATGTAATCCATTTTTATCCACGAGTGTAAAGCTGCATCCTTGATTGCTCTTTTCATTTTAAAATCCTCAGGTATGTTATAAAATTTCCAGACCCAAGAAGCAACCACATGACATCACCACTGCTGCTGACATTTCAAATGTCAAGGGATTGCGTATTTTGCAGTTTTGAGGTTACTGCTGAGCTGGAAAAATGACCTACTAAAGCCCTAAGTAACTCTGACATTTTGTTTAATGATCAATGGTACCAACAAAAACAAGGTGAAGAAGTAATTCTGAATGGTTTAGGACTTAAGGTAAGGGTTGAGACATTAAACATTTCCTAGATATGATTCACCTTTCCAGGAAAATGGCATCTGTGAAATGACAGTAACAGTCTCCACAGTAGTCTATATCTCTGACAGTTCTTTGACTATAAAAAGGAGCAGCTAATTCAGGGTTTTCAGTGGTCTATGCTCTTGACAAGGGATTGAGAAGAAGTTATGCAACAAGCTTAAAAGATATATAAACTTCACCAAGGAAACTGCATAGTCAGTGGGGAACATAAGTCATTGGCTCAATCAGTCTTCATATTTTTGCAGAAAGGTTTGTTTTCCTTTTACAACATTGTAATTTTGTCTTTCCATATCAAAATCATGTCTCCATTCTTCCTCCATTCTTCCCCACTCTTAACTGTCCAAGCACGAGCAGCATATCACAAATGAAAATAATAGGATGGTTGTCCTTTTGAAATGCACAACTGTATGCATAGATACACAGACTCCTGTCAAATACATTGCACAGACCTTGCCCTGAGGCATGAGATCACACTGGTTACAGTGCAACTGAGGACTGAGGTGAGTGTGGGAATTTTCATAGATTTTTGTATTATGTTAAAATTTTGGGTATTATCGTTATGTTAGAGGTTAAATTTATCCTATTTCTCTAATAATCACACTATTAAAGATTTTTTAAAAAACTTTTAACATGAATTCTTCCCACAAATTACAATGAAAACATATGATTACAAAAAAATGAAATATAACAGAATTTTAAATAAATTTTCTTTTTTTATTGTTTTGTTTATGTTTTCCTAAAGCTCAAAGAGCATGCAAACCAATATCAGAGGTTTGATCCCCAGCAAAATTCGTACATAAACTGATACCAATGTATGCATTGAACACGGCATGTTTTTGTTTTTTGTTTTTTTTATAAAATCATCTTCCAAATGCATTCATGTTCATGTAAATATCCTCAGATGGGTTGTTAACCATGAAAACTGCAGGTCAAATTTATACAGAGATTCCACACACTTTGGTTTCAAAAATAGGGTAATTCAACCAATAAATGAAAATTCTGTTTTCATCATTTATTCACCATGTTATTCCAAACCTGTAAGATTATACATTATATTTTAAAGAATGTTTTTTGTCAAAGTCAAAGAGGTTTAAAGCCACATTGCACTGACAAAAGACACTGACAGTATTTTCTTTTGCGTTCCACAGAAGAAATAAATCCATCCCCTTGAGAAACAACATGGGAGTGAATAAATGCATTTTTTTTCACTATTTGTAATCAAAAGATGCAACTAAAATCCACTTGTCTTTGAAATCTGAGGGGACGTGTGGGGGACACGCTTCTGCATTGGACCAATATAACAGTTCCACTCCACCCACAGCAGTAGATGTGCTAATACAGTGAAAGTCATTGATTTTTTTCATATGTTTATCTCAATTTTAATCCCTCCGCATCAGCCCTGGCTGACTCTCTGACGTCCACAACAAACATCAAAGACGACCCCTCAGGAGTGCTTTTCAGCCCACAACAGAGAACAACCAAACCTTCTAACACATCGGCCCTCATCCAGTTTCTTCAGCCCGGTCCTACGGCTCAGTATTTGGAGAGAGAAAGTTAATCACACCTCTCATGCCCTGAACCGGTCTTATACATAGTCATTATCTTTGCCTTAATGAAATTCAGAGCTTCTTTCCTCGTTGGAGCTGCAGAGAAGCGGAGGAGTACCAGACAATAATGTCAAAGCTCTTTGTTGCATGGCAGGCACCGGAGGACGTGATACAAATTGCTCTCATAATTGTTGCCATCCAGAGAGTTGGAAAGTCACCTTGTTTTTCTTTTTTTTAACTGTACCCTGTAATTATCAGGAAATAATAACAGGGCCATCAGTGTCAAGACTGTCTTCCTGAACAATTGCAACAATGCGAAGGCAACAAATCTGACTTTATTTGGCTCCAGATGCATGAATAAAAAACTGAGGAGTGTTTCTGTATTTACTGCAGGCTGTTCTAAGCATTTCTACTCTCTCAACTTTAGACATCATTCATCCTCAACCCAGATCTCCCTGGGAGGAAGCAATCCAAGACAAGCTGGCCTATTTTAATGTATATTTGATGGAAAAGGCACTTGCACTATGAATTGTTGATGCTAGAATTGAAGGGGCGAGTTCATTTGCACCACAACTGGTGCAAAAAGTGCTTACAAATTAATTTGTCATTAAATAGCTTATGTACTTTATAATACATTCGGGATTAGATATATATTTTGCTGTTTTGTTTTGTCCTTTTACATTATTTCCATTTATCCAGCTGTGAAAACATAATAATAAACACTTAATTACTGTATTTACTTGAGTTAATTTTAATAATACTACACACACACACAATATATTATTCTCCTTTGCTGTTATTTATCAAATTCAGTGTTTCTCCGTTGTCTCTTTGTGTAATTTCAGTTATTTAAGCACATTTGGAATTTTTCACACTGCAGTGTTTTTGGATTCCTGCAATGTTAAATATGCTGTTTTGCAGAGCTTTTGTTGTTACAGGGTGAAATCATTGAGAATAAATTCACACAGTGAATGACACGAACAGCTGGATAGACAATGATTGCATAAACAAAAGCAAATTAGCATGAACTCCTTGAGCTGAAATTCAGAGCGGGAAGCACACACTGTTCTTGCTGTTTCATAAATATTGAAAACACCATGAAATATTTAAATGCGCAACCACATACGTGCACGCACACACACACAAAATAAATATCTGCAATCTGACATTGGTTTCTATATAAAGAACAACTGAAAAGGCATCCGGTCAAAAGAAAGTGTACCCCACCAGCTCTGTGAAGATGCAACTTCTCTTCATATGCAAATAAAGCTCTCAGACAAAATGATCAAAGTTATCTTCAGCAAAGATAGAGTAGCTGTTTGTAAGTTATGACTCCAGTTTGATTTTAACAACTCGGTGCTCTATCAGAATAAATTACACTTTCTGAGAGAATAAAGCAACCACAATACTCCATTGATCTGTTTCAAATCAGTCACTGTGCCTAAAACAAAGCAGTTTTAATCTTATTTGACTCACTGAACAGTTTTATTCTAATGGTACTATAAACAGCAATGTATCAAAACACATCAGTCTTCAGTCTAAAAATATTAATTAAATATTTTTCATAATACCTATATAATTTCAATAATCCAACGTTTATGCAAATGCTGATTAGTGTGATCGTCCAATTGATCCAAATGTCACATGAAGATTAGTAGATGGTATATGATATTATTTATCTAAATCAAGAAGCAATCAAATTCTGGCATTAGATGAAATGCACTCTGAAGTGGTTTCTGGGAATTTCATATGACTGAAAGATATTTCGGAGAAAAGCACTTACACAAAAACAGCCTTTTAATGTCTATCATTCAGATCACTAGTCAGCAGCCTAGCACTTAAATCCAGCATTACATCTCTAACAAACATAGCAACACACTAATGTTATGAAAGAAATATATTCCTATTTAATTTAATTTGTCGTGTCTTGTTTTTCCCACATTCTGTTTATGTAAGTGTTAAGACATAACACATTGGATAATACCAAAGAAGTATGAATAATTATTTCACAAAATTAAATACATAAAACTATACACTGCAGCAAGAAAACTGAGAAAATGCTGTAATATAAGGCGCAAAGCAATTCACAACTGGTCTGTGCATCATAGCATAGATCAATGTGAAGAGTAGGCCTACAGAGGGTGAAAAGATCAGGCTCTCATTAAAACTAGGACGATGTCTCTAGCTGTACATCCAACTAAAGAGCGAATTTAATTAGTGGACTGTGAAGCAAAGTCATACCGCAATTCTCTCGCTAGATTCATTATACAGAACGCAATGCATTCTCTGGCCTAGTTCTGCCTCAAGGCATAGCCTTTACTTAAGGTAAATTAGTGGATTTTGTTTGTTTGTTCCTCTTTAATCTTAAAAAGGGTTTTCGGAAAATATTTTCCGGTGCTATGAAACTGTAATGTGGTGGGAGTTCGGCTATGACACTCTGATTCGAAACGGAGGGGAGCTGAAAATGAGAACAGGAGCTGGAGAGAGAAAGCAATTAATAATCTCTTCAGGAGACTGACTGCATGACTGCACATGCAAACTAATGGATTTCTTCTTCCCTTTTTTTAATTTTGAAAAATCAATTCAGGTGATGCACCGTGTCAGCATTTCAGATGCAGTGTCTGCATTTTATGCTTTGTTTTGTCTTTAATATGACATAGAACGGACAGTAGTTTTTCTGTTTCTCATTGATTTTTCCCCTTGAGGAAATTCATGGTACAACTCTTGTATTTCATAGTGTAAATTGTAAGGCCTGAGTGCTACAGTATTTTTGTTGCCACTGAAATTGTTGATATCCCATCAACACATATGAAAACCCATAATTTCTTCTGGCAAGATCCTGCAATTTGTTGCTTTATGACAAAATCACAAGACACCCGGTGGTGCTGTTATAATGACGTCTATTACGTCTCTGGTTCTGTCCATTACGTTAAGAGGATTTTGCTGGCAAGCGACAGACTGGTCACTAAACTGTAACTAGGTCCAAATGCACGTTTTTCTGCTATCAAAAGATGAAGGATCACAGTTGCGATGCCATTATGGGTTGTACATTACAGGAACAGTTCACCCAAAAATGAAAATTAGATAATATGTGCTTATAATTTGTACCGTGATGTTTTTATCAGCTGTTTGAACTCTCATTCTGTTGGCACCCATTGACTGCAGAAGATCCATTGGTGCAAGCGTTAGCTGATGTTACTTCTCCAAATTAACTTAGTTCCAATGAAGAAACAAACTCATCTTTTATTCCAACTATTTTAATTATTCCTTTAATACAAACAGCTTTAGAATACCTAAGCTGTCAAACTTGTTGTGGTAATGACGTTAAAACATTATGCATTCTAACGTAACGTATTTTTTCATAACTTTCAATGGTAACCAAAAATGTTTTGTCACACAGTACAACCGACAGTAGCATTGTAAAGAGAAATACTGCCATCTTTTGGTGTTGACATTAATTGTGGCTTTGTGCATTTCAGTATTTTAAATACCTTTATGTGGCGTTTCTGCTAAGCAGTTATACAGAAACAGAAACTAAACAAAAATAACACATGCTCCTCTGTTGCAGTTTTGTTTATTTGATTTATTTGCAACTATAAATTGATTATTTAGAAAAAGTAGTACACCCAACAAAGACATGTCTTGGCACATTTTTACCTGGATTTCTAATACAATTTGTGACATACTGATCAAAACCATATCTCATCGTTTAGGAAATTTAAAAAAAAAATCTAAATACTAAGCACATCTAGTAAAAAAAAATATGCTTTAGTAAACCTGAACCTATTTACATCCTCTGGATGAAACATCCTATGTCAGTCTATGCCAAGTGAAAACACTCTTATACATAAAATACATATATATATATATATATATATATATATATATTACATAAGAAATATTAGAAGCTTGTTTCATTCATAATGCCTAGAAATATGTGGAATAAATAAACAGGATGTGAACAATTATTGCACTTTAGCAAAATGAACAATACACTAAATTCATCATCACACAAACATCAAACATTATGCACAAATCTAAAATATAATTTTAATCATATTATAACAAATATATTAGTTGAGTTAATCTGCTGGAAGTCATAATAAGATTGGTTCAAATTTTGTAAGATATAAAACCTCATTGTATTGGAGACCCAAAATCACACTTCTGAAAGCAAAAGGACTGCTGTATAATTGTAAATAATTGATTTGAGTTTGTATTCTTTTTTATTAATTAATCTTGCCACTCCTTGGTAAAGCTACAGTTCAAGTATTGATAAACATATATCATAATCTGACACCATAATAATTACTGGCATCATTATACTTGATCTAACATCAGAAAACATATTATATCAGAATTCATCATATGTTGACTGGACAATAACAAAAACTGTTAAAAGTTTTAGTCTAAAAAACAATATACTGAAGTTGAATTGAATTGAATCATTAAATTAATGACCTAATAGGACACAAATGTACAAGAATCTTATTCATATGCATTTAAACAAGCAGGAACAGTGATTATTATTTTTAGATACTATTCTCCATTTCAGAACGAGAAAACAAGCAATTAAGAAAACAGTTAGTGTGAGGAAAAAAGCAGTTTGTCTGTACTGTATCTAAAGTTAGACAGTGGGAACGTTCAGAATGGAATACTAAAATACTGCATGCTACACCATACTGTATACTATATATTATTGTTTCAATATAGTATGTACAAAAAAATAATAAGACAGTGTGTAATATGTAATGCATCTAAAACCAGTCTGCAGTATGCAAAAAAAGGTTTAAACTGTACTATGGTACACTGTGTAGCATATTTTACATTAGATAGAAGTGTCTGTTACAATCTCAAAAATAAATATAGGAATTTTGCAATGTGTAACACAATTTGTATACAAATATTCACACTTTTGTAAGTCCAGTGAAATAATGAGTAATTATTGAGAGGCAGTGTACTGGTCAAATATTGCACAGTTTGGCAAATGTAGTAAGTCATAAGAGTATTCAATGCAATTAGAAAATCTGCATACTAGTGTTAGTGTCAGAAATATTAATTTTTTGTTACATATCGATACTGGAATATCTGAAACAGTTCATAGACGGTTTTAAAACTCTTTCTGTATGGTATTAATACACCAATACAAGCTCTAAACTAGCTTCATAATATCAGTCACGTGTTTGAAAAAGGCAGAAAATAGTAAAAATAATACTTCTCTTTAAAAAGCATTTGAATTAAACATGCAAATCCATAAGCTTTTCTCCAGTGCTTTACCACCTCAAGACTTTTTCATATTTGTAAAAAATATTCCTCATTGTAATGTTCTAACCTTGTGATTTTTATCTTTTAAAGTTTGAAATTATGGATTATGGAAAGATCATATTTTGCTTTGGGAGTCCCTAACAACAGTTTGACAGGCATGCAAGGTCAAAATCAATTTTATTGTCTCATAATATGCATTTATTTTTACCTTATTTACTCAACAATTCTTTCAATGATTCATTTTTCCAAACCCCTTCTGGAGGTGATTGGTGATTGGTTCGATATGCCTCATTTTCATCACGCCTGTAATGCCTGATAAATCAGCGTTTGTTAGCGCAGTGCTGCTTTGTGTACAGCGTTACCAGGGAAAACACTAGTTTACCACTCCAAAAGCAGCACCTAGTGGTAAAAAATGAATTTGCATCGAATATCGAAAATGTTATGTCCTTAACGTTGTGCCAGTTTTTCTGTGGTATCGAAAATGGTATTGAATATTGTATCAAATTTATAAACTCCAGTATCGTGACAACACTAGTGCATAGTAAACACTGCATAACCTACAGCATTCCTAGTAGGAGTTATATGGTAGTTTGCCATTGTGAACATACCCACTGTACTATAGCCGAGGACACTCACTTGTTTAGTCTACAGCATTACTGTATAAACGTGGCACAGAGCTCAGAGCTGGGAATCTGCCCCCAATGTGTTCAGGTCATCTCGGGTATACTTCTCTGACCCTGAGCGGAAGCTCGCAGAGATCTCTTCAAATGTCCGCCCTTTGGTCTCAGGAACTTTGAAGTAGGTGAAGACGAAGAATAGCAGCAGAAGGACAGTGAAGATGATGAAAACGTATGGCCCTGTCAGTTCCTGTCAAAAGAAAAAAGTGTGACTTTTGAAAGAAATGTGCGAACAATAAGAAAAAAAAAGACTGTAATTGCGTTATTTAATGTTTCCATACCTCAACATACTGGAAGCACATTCCCACCAGGAAGTTGGCAAACCAGTTGGAGAAACCAGCGACGGCGATGGCAGAAGGCCGAGGACCTTGACTGAAGAGTTCTGCAACAATGAACCATGGGATTGGGCCTGGTCCGATCTCAAAAAATGCCACAAAACTGAAGATGGCGACAATGCTGACATATGACATCCATTTAACTTGATCCTGCAATTAGTGAATAAGCACCATTAAAGACCAGTGTACACATGAACACTAACAGACATATAGTACATTAATTTAAGCAGATACATACTAGTAGCGCCATAGCTATAGTCATGAGAACAGAAGACACAGCCATTCCCATCAGCCCAATAAGATGTAGTGATCTTCGACCAACTCGCTCCACTATGAACAGCTAAATTACAGAGAGATACAAGCATTTTCATCCAAAACACTGTCACGCGCCTCAACAAAGGACAAAATCACAAAAAATATGTTTGTACTAACTTACCGACACAACTGTGAATGCTGTGTTTACAACTCCAGCACCAATAGTGGCATAGACCGGCTCAGATACCCCTGCTTTCTCAAATATATCAGTGGAGTAATAAAAAACCTGGAAAACACAATTACATGCGCTTAACATGCAAATCACTCTTAATGTAGAGACAAGACAGCGATAGCTGAACATTAATAGGTACACTAATGGCCAACTAACTAGCTTTGTAATACATTTATTTATATTATTAACTTGGACAAATTAGTTGTAGATAAACAAATAAACATATTATTAAAAAGTTTAGAAAATTTTCCATCAATTTACTTTTGCTGTTAGAGCCATTTGACACATACTTTATCCAATTTCTAGAGACCACACAAACGCTTTCTCATTTACACTTACCAATGTGAAAAAATTAAATAATTATGAACATTGGTGGTCAAAAGTTACTTTAGGTGATTTTGAAAAAGCCTCTTATGATCACCAAGGCTATATTTTTTTGATAAAATAAAATCTCTAAAATAGTAATATTGTGACATATTTCTACAATAAAATAATGTTTTTAATTAAATTATATGTTAAAATGTATTGTGATGGCAGCCATAACTTCAATCTTCAGTGTCACATGATCCTTTAGAAAGTGTTTTAATAGCAAGTTAAAAAATATATATATATATATATATATATAATTACTTAATTATTTACCAGTACTGGGTGTATATATGTATATAAATATATATATATTTTTTAATCATATTATAAATATATATATATATATATATATATATTTTTTAATCAT
>JAUMHE010000080.1:9027363-9072215 GCA_032359235.1 Enteromius mattozi | reverse complement strand
GATGCATGTATTCTGGGATTGTGACAAAATTAAAATGTACTGGAAAAAAATTCACAAAATTATTCAAAAGGTTATTGTAAAGACTTTTGTACTGTCTCCAAAGGTGTACCTTTTGAGTTGTACAAATACCTTCCATCAATATGTGGATGAGTCAGATGACTACACTACTTCCATTGGAGAAATTAACTTATGATTTACATAAAAAATCTGAGGTGTTCTGGCGCATTTGGTCCTCTCGCTGGAATTTTCTCAAGGATGCTCAGTGACTGTGTCTTTCTAATTTTGGTTTATAATTTTTCTATAATTTTTTCCTTGCATGTGTATGCATTTGAATGTCTAATAAGCAGTAGTTGTACTTGTTGTTATGAGATACCAGTACTACTGTTGTTTTGTTGGAAAAAAAAAAAAAAACATTATTTGAAACCAAAACCAACAACCCTTTTTATATTTAAATATTTTTGTTCACAAACTGGATGTAACTTTGGTGGAGTAAAGTAGAGTTGAATGTGTGGTTGTAGTGTTGAGTGGCAGGCTGTTCACACTGAGCTGTGGGAATGAGGGATTTGTTTCCTTCCCCTCTCTCTCTCCTTCCTTCTCTCTTGCTCTGTGCTGTTGTTATTGATTAATGAGTGCTGGGTTTGACTTGTGACCTGTCTCTGTGTCTTTCCTTTTTTTTACTGTCTCTCTCTCTTTCTCTCTGGCATTCATTCACTCCCCATAGGCTAGTATAGTGGCAGGAAGACAAAGCTGTAGTCAGAATGGCACTACATCCCAGCAGACTGTGGCCTCCCAAACCACTGTAAGTGTTATTAAACCTGACATTGATATCTCACTCAACAAGTCTCCAGTGCTACAGAAAAAAAAATGGTAGTGGGTATTACTTACAGTAAACCTTTTTTTTTTTTACCTGGCAGGTTCTTTAATGTTTGGCTGATCGTGATAATTCACAATATTTTGGTTGAGAATGATTTATAATTTTGACTACACAGCTTCAGAAGATAAAAGCATATGTTGTTAAGATTTTTCCTTGTTGAAACAGATAAACCTTGCCACATCCCCAGCGGCGGCTCATTTGATCAGTCGAGCCCAGAGCGGGAGCTCTGTTCCAGTCTGCATTGCCCAGCAGGCCATGCTTCTGGGAAACTCCTCCACACCCACACTCACTGCCAGCCAAGCACAGATGTATTTACGAGCTCAGATGGTAAATCCTCTTACACACGCCCAACCACATGTACAAATGTGCAGTCTAAATTAAGACATACCATAGACTTAGATTAACCATAAACCATTTTATTTTATTTTATTTTTGCACCAATTTCCTGAAGAGAAGCTAGTTGTAATGGTTCAGCTGGAGGTACCAGCGGCATCCCGCTAGATGGCACTCCAGCTTCGCGTTTACTCCTTTGTGTGAGTCTCTGTTTGTATGTCATGGACTTTTATTATGAACTCGTTGTCTCCACCCACCTTGTTCATTGCCATCGTGATTCAATCGTGTCTCCTCCCCTTAGCCTTGTTTCCCTCTGTATAAAGTGCCCGTATGTTTCCGTTGCCAGTCGATCGTGATTGTTGAAATGTTTCTTTGTTCTGGATGTTCCTATGTTTAAATCCTTTCGTGAGCCCTCCGTGTTTCCTTGTTTCCCTGTTTCCCGTTGTATTGGATTTACCGTTGCCGACCCACGCTACCCATACTGGATTATTCTCTGCCTCAGCCTTTGTTGTTCATGTTTGCCGGTGATCGATCCTGCCTGACTGTACCCTGTGTGTCTTGAATAAATGTTGCACATGGATCCGCACGTCTCCTCGTCTCTCTGTCATGAACATCCAGCACAAAGAAACATTTAAACAATCACAAAACATACGGGCACTTTATACAGAGGGAAACAAGGCTAAGGGGAGGAGACACAAATGAATCACGATGGCAACGAACAAGGTGGGTGGAGACAACGAGTTCATAATAAAAGTCCATGACATAGAAACAGAGACACACACAAAGGAGTAAACGAGAAGCTGGAGTGCCATCTAGCGGGATGCCGCTGGTACCTCCAGCTGAACCGTTACACTAGTAGTGACAGAAATATTGAAAAAAGATGTTAAATGATAATGAGAACATTGCCTATATCTATAAAACTATACAATTAGTAATTATTACTACTATTAATAATATTGACAATTATTACTACTAATACTTATTACTATTACCAGTATTTCCAAAACAATTAAAACTTGTTTTGTTTAAAATACTTTGATTAGAGAAATGAAGAAAAGAAGAGACATTCTTATTATAATGACCAGAGATTAACCATAACCCATTTTATTTTATTTTATTTTTGCAGCAATATGATGCAGTTTCCTGGAGGACAATATAATATCATTAAGAAACTCATAGTGACAGGAATATTGAAAAAGGATGGTAAATGAGAACATTGCGAAAATCTTTAAAACTATAAAAATTAATAATTATTACTACTATTAATAATTATTACTACTACCACATATTACTATTAACAGTATTTCCAAAAAAAGTCATGTCAAAAAAATTAATTAAAAAAAGAAAGAAGAGATTAACAAATTGCTAGTTTCCCATGGTAATAAAAATCATAAATAGTCAATAATAAAATAGCCAATAGTCAGTAATAAAAGTCAACATCCTCTTAAACCAAAAGTGCTAAAATTATTTACAAATTCACCTGTACATTCAATTAATTATGATAATGTGAAATTTCATACAGTTTCCCTCTTTAAAAAGTTTATATTTAACTGAATATATAAAATAAGAATGTCCCTAAATGTGCCTAAAAGGTGGTTTTGTCATATTTTGCTAATTTCTGACTGAAAAATTTGGCATTAAAGTATAGCAAATAAATCCATACATCATGTGTGCAATTGTGGAGTGGTCGTTTTTCAAATTCTGTATATAAATGGATCATTTGGTCCCCCTAATGACTGTACTGTGGCTTATACAGATATGCCAAGTCAGACACACTGCTACTAGACAGTCTTCTCTAAGAATTCCTCATGAATAAATAGTAATTTTCTTGAAAATGGAAAAAAAAAATTGGCATCTGACCTCATTTTACAGTGGCCTGCTTATACTTCTTTTCCTAGATTATCTGTGTGTGTGAGAGAGAGAGTGTAGTATTTATACTTGCCATCTTACAACATCTTTTTCATTTGGCCTTGGATAGTAAACGTGGCACAGCTGCAGCTCTTCATTAGGGATGCTGACGAAAATGTTTTCACTGGCACATCAACTCTATTTTCTCAAATACAGTTTTTGGCTAGGAACTGATTAGTACTAAATGAGCTGTTTGAGATCTGCCAGAATTTGAAGTACTGTAACAGCTGAAATGGCTCAAGTGCTCTTTCTGATGTCAAATCTGATAGCCTGGTTTTTGTTACATAAATGTGACTCATACATTTGGATGAAGCAGACACTTTTGGTGTGATTTCCAGGCACAGCAAACCAATCTTGTGCAAGTAGCAAGGAGCCTAGGACGAGGTGTTTCTTTGTCCCCTCAGCTCATCTTCACCCCAACTGCCTCAGTCACCGCAGTTCAGCCGGAGACCTCTGCGCTGTCAATCAACACGCCGCCCACCAGCGGACAGGTAACCATGACATACACCAGCCTGACTTACATCTATACCAATATGTGCTGTTTTTTGAATGCCCCAACAAAGACGCTTCTGTCTTTCTCCTCTCAGGTGCAGAACTTGGCTCTTCGCGGCCAGCAGGGGGCGCTGACTTCCTCCCTCTCTCAGTCTCAGTTACAGAGCCTGAGTGTAAAACAGTGCCCCGGGGCATCAGCGCAGCTCTCTGTGACCCGACTCAAGAGTCCTGGAACGGAGCCGAACTCTCAGGGAGCTGCTGCGAAGAGCAGTCCTGCAGAAACGTCCTCAGAGACTGTGGGAAAAAACGACAAAACCAGTGACCTCACAACTAGGGAGCTTAACGTGTGTCCCAATGTGACCTCAGTGGCGGGCCATCCTCTCATCAGCACAGGTAAGCCATCACCGTCCGGCTGCTGTCTTCACATGCAGATCCAGTGAAAGTGTAGCGTCTCGATTGTCTTACTAATGGAGGAGTGAAAGCAACTAGAAAAGCTCAAGTGCCAGGGACATCTGGCTTTGAGCATAAATGGGGTGTTGGGTTGCTGCGGCAGCAGTCTTAAGGAGCACACTGGGCGGCAGTGTTTCATGATAACACACCTGCTATGTGTGTAATTGTGGCTGGTGGGATTCTCTATTTGTTTGCGCCCCCCTCCCCAAAACCAAGCTGAAAGGATATCCTTTATCACTGAGACAGATGCATGAGACAGACGTTTCACAATTTTCCCTACATAATGAGATGCTCGTAACTGACCCCTAAATTATGATGACATTCAATTAGTGATATACATTAACACTACTTAATAAAAGCAATTAGTGAGTCATTATACCCATGGATGCACAATATATTGGCGTCATATCAGTTACTGTCTGACATTAGAGATTTGTTTTCTAATTTTTTTTACATTTAATTGACAATTTTTAAAAATTTAATCTTTTAAAACACAATAATCTGTATCCACTTATTTCACTTATATTAGAGTATTAGATGTCTAAATTCATTTTTTAGTCTTTGAAATGACTGATATTAGTTTATGTTTTGATTATAATTTATTTAGATTAAATAGTATATTATTTTATTAATTTTAATATAATGATATAACCATAGATTTTTCATTGCATAAAAACTACCAAATCTTTACTGGGCTGCATGTATAAAACATATAGAAATAGAAATATAAAGGACTTTGTACATTCTGAAAAATCAAACTAAAACCAGTTAAACTTATTAAAAATGAATCTTGAAAACCACTGTGCTTTGATTTATTCTAGTCTTTTTTTGCACCAATAAACATATCCTGTGTAAAGATACTTTTAAACCTTCACTTTTCAGATTTCACTTTTTGTTTTTGCATTTGTCCATTAATCTCATAAGTTATGAGATTAATGGACAAATGCAAAAACAAAAAGTGAATAACACATCATAACACATCATAACACATCATCCGTCACAGATTTATTAATAGCAACAAGCCACACTCAGGACAAGTAAACCCTTCAGTAGAACCACTCTAAATCCGATACAAATGGAAACCACAAGCGAGCTAATGTGTTATTTGTGGGTGTGGGTTTCTGTGCATGTGGTAAGGCCCTGACCATTTCCTGTCATGAAAGCTTAACAGAGAGGGTTCAAGCAGCAATATACACAAAGAAATACTAGAGACAAAGCCAGAGAAACCACTGGAGCCATGAGAATGGTCGGTACTTACTGGCAACACCAGCCTTTAGTATATTTTGCTTTACACACTTGTTGCTTAAATAAGTTTCAAGCACCTACAAATAGCATTATAATAAGTGAATTCAGATCTGTTGAAACATCAAGTTCTAGAAGTTCCTAAAAGAAGAAATCTTGGTGAAAAAGCTATATTTATAGACGAAAAGAAAATGGAGAAACCAGTTGGTGAATGTAAATAGTGTGTTGAATGGCTCACCCTCCCATTGCCCATGTTTCCATGTTTTCTTCATAAGGAATTCATTAGACAAGAAAAGCATATCGCCAGGAGCATGAAACTCTAAGTATTTGAGAGAAACCTAAGTAAGACCAGACATTTCTTGGAATGACCACTGCACAACTGAAGTGTTGGGTCTCCGTGAAGTATCTTGATCAAGGCTGAGATTGTGGACTCACAGATTCTTTGATCAGTTGTAAGGAAGTGTGAAGTAAACTAAAGAGTCTATGTCAAGTCAACTAAATTGAGCTGAATAATGGCAGTTGTCTTCTGTAGAGATGGTTTATAGCTAAATCAGATTTGTTTTATAATGAATCAGCTCTGCAACATTGCCAATCTTATTCAACTGAGTGAAGGTCAACATTTTCTGTTCTTCTGTAGAGTTGAGTTCATCACTAAGTAACTTTACAGCTACAATTGCATTCATTTTTATAACTGAACAACATAAATACTGTTATTTTCTTATTACTGTGAAACTGCTTTGAAACAGTCTGTATTGGATAAATGAGATGACTCAAGTTCATTTAAAATAGCGAGCTTTGTCATTTAGGCTTTTATAAAGTTTTGTAAGAAATGGCATTCACTTCTTGGTTTGTACTTGTGTTTGAAGTAGCACTCAGTATTGAAGCTGGAGAAATGCTATTCTTTTGCACGTATCCCTCAAAGGCCAGGAAGCCTTGCAGACGTTTCTTTTTTTTTTCATATTAAACTGGGCTGAGAAAGGGCAACAGTTAATTATTTATCAACATGGGTGGAACTTAAACCAGAATGTGGTCTTCAGTGCTCAAAGAAAGCCCTGCATCTGTTGTTGCTATTCTATGAATGCTTTGAACTTAACAGGACGCCAGAGGAGTGTGCGAATATGACACATTATCTGATATTGTGTTCATTTCGACACTATCAGAACAGCACATAGATGACAAAACACACTCCCACTATCATTGAACATTTGTAAGGAGGATTTTGATAACAAGACCATTACGTTTGATCGCTTGCCTCACAAGTTGTTCTTGTTTCAGTCAAAGCATGGCATGAGAATTTAATTATGCTTATCGGCCTCAGCAGTACTTAGTAACATAGAATGTGGAAAGCTTAAGACCAAACTGTGCAAAATTTTATCAAGCAGTCCAAAACAATTTTTCACATTGCCACCCAAATTTTACAGTTGACTAACCCTATGTTTGGCTGCTCAAACAAACAGAGCAATATTAGTGCCACATTGTTTACGCTCTTCAGGACTGGAAACTTAGTTTTAACATTTTAAGGTGACTCACTGCACATTTAAAGTCCTGCACAAATTAGGCTGACATTTGAGTTACCACAGCGCAGGCTGTCAGAGTTTGTCTAACTGAAGGTTACTTGGAGCCATCTGATTCATCCAGGTCATATGGTGCTTCACGAGTGGATGAGTGGAGCGATGCTCTATATACCTTACAGCTGACATTTCAGATCAGAAAGCTGAACTCAGCCAACTGAACCCATTAACCTCAAGTCAACAAGATAAACCTGCTAGAACAATGAGAAGCCCTCCGGGAATCTCACAGACATCACATTTAGGCTGCAGTGCTATAGTCTTACATCTTATAGTGAGACATTATTTTACTTATGAATGTATTATGTATACACATTAATTTCCAGTAAAACGGTTTGTCTAAATTCATCCATTGTTTATATTTAACCTGAGTGGTGTTGCTCTAACAAGATGTCAAAGTTTATGCATAGCAACCAACAGTTAAATTATTAGTTAGCCCAAAAATGAAAATTCTGTTCTTTTAAGAGTTGTTCATTCATATGATCGTTGAGGAACCTAAAACTGAAAACAAACCTTTCTCTAAAACTGAAACATCAGCCATATTGTCATTTGTTTTTATTCCAGCATATACCCAAATTCAGACCCATCAGCTGCTCCAGCATCACAAGCAGCAGTTTGTGATACAGCAGCAGCCTCAGATTCTCCAGAGAGGTCAAGCGCAGCTCTTAGAGGCCGCCACCATTCATCCTCACACAGTGCAAGCTGTAGCCATTCAGCCTGCCCTGCCAACTCAGCCTCAGCAGTGCCCTGTCCCTCTGCTGCCCAAAGTGCCTGTTACCTGCCAACAAGCTACCATCTTCCATTCTACTACTGTGAGTCAGCAGGCACTTGCCCAGAATGGACAGCCACCCATGCTGAGCCACAGCAAGCCAGCACCTCTACAGCTTACCGCAGTAAATGTCCAGATCCAGCCAGTTCAAACTCAAGTAAGTGGATTGAACATCATTTATTTGTCTGTATCCTAATTTTCTCCTATTCTATGCGCTAAATGTCCTGTTCTGACATTAATTCCAGCTGGAAGTAACCACACAGGATCTGCCCGATAAGGACACCACTGTTCCTCTCGAACCGCAGCTGCTATCCATACCAGCACAAGTGCCAACCCAGACTGAACAATGCCAATCGGTCAAACAATTTCAACCAAGCCAATTGACAGAAAACACAGAAGGTACTGATTATTTTATTATTGTTGTTTCATCTTGATGACTTCCATTTAATTTAGGGTTATTACATTTTGTTTAATTTTCTGTGTTTTCATGAATAAGCCAATATCGGCTACTTCTGTTTTAACCAGTAACTTGGATGAATATATTTAGTACGTCAAAGGCACAATAAAAACAGCTTCAGCAGATTAAAAACCAATTTTTGAATAATATTTTTAAATACTAGGGTGCAGATAATGGGGTTTTCTGATTCATCTGATTCATGAGAATGCCTCATCAACATGAAATACTTTAAACACTATTAATTGTAACTGTAAAATATATAACTCTATAATATACAATATGATAAATCTCTGAAAAAAGGAATGAAATATTGAAACTATTTTGGTCAGATTCAGCTAGTGGCTGCTAAAGCAAGTAGAAAGGCTCCTGCAGCAATCTTGACCTAGCCAGACACAGAGTACCTACTACTACGTCACCACCATCTGTAGGTTTGCCAGTCTCAAAAACACAAAAGCCAACAACGCAATTTCTCCCCTCAAGCGGAAGAGTAGATCTGTCACACCCCCAGTGTCTATTGTCTGCTCGCTGCATATGCGAGAGTGTGACAGCTTCTCCTATAATTAGGAGTGAGGGTCTGAGCACTGTTGTTCTCGGAGGGACGTGAGAATAAAGGTGGACACACTCTGGCTGTCTGGCAGGTGTGTCAGAGGCCTAACCTCAGACGTTAAATTATGAATGATCACAAACGGCTCTTTTATGAACGGAAATGGCTTGAGGCATCAGAGCACTTGAATCATAAATCATGTCAGGTTTTTAATTGTATCATGCTGACTTCAGATAATTTCACTTGATATGGATCATGGTGCATTCATAAAAGTTTTAACCCGTCTTTTGTTTTAGATCAAGCACATTTAGCGTTTTTTCATGTGTGGGATTAAAAAATATATACGTTAGCTGGGTATTTCAGTGCTAATATATGTGTGTCTCACAGAATTGATCACTGAGTGAGATAACTCTTCTTTTTAAATAAGACAACAACCAAGCTTACAAAAGATATGTTGTAATAATATCATGTATTATTAATAGAACTAAGGATATATTAACGTTACTGAAAGAATGTACTGTTTGTTCATTATTTTGAGAAAACTTATGTTTCTGATTGAAAATTCTGAGTATGTTCTGAGTAAAAACTGCTTGCAGTATATAAAAGGTATTGGCTCCAGACATTGACATTGCTGTGCGAGACAAGCCTGGGTTTAGCTTACTTAGACTCCATTGTGTTTGACTCCCAGCTGCTGAGTGTGGCACATGAGTGGTGTTGTATATCTTACGAGCGATAGACTAGCTATACATGCACCCTGGGTTACCCTGGGTCTTCCTTTGTCCCTGAGGAACCCAAGACCCCTCTTATCGAAATATTTGTGTCTGGCCTCCATAGGATATAATCTTGCAACTAATGGAGGGTAGACCTAAAAAAGCTTTTAAAAAGATAAAAAAAGCATTGTCTTTCATTTGATGTATTAGACATCAACAGAAGTGTAGGTGATTTAGTTACTGAGAGAACTTTATAAGATTTTATTTTCTAATATTTAATTCACAAGGGGGAGTTTTAATACATGTTTATACTATAAACAACAGTCATAAAACAATGTAATTCTCTCTGAAGTCCGTGTAAACCAGAAGTTGTGACCGACTTTAGTATTGTGACGTATTTTCCAGTGAAACTGAATATTGCATGAGAGAAGAATAGAGGATGGGGCTTGATTTTAGTGCACTCTCTAGTTCACAGCAACTAATTTTTTTCCATTTGTGGATTAATTTGCATGGACCAATTGTTCAAAACTACTAATGTCCTCTGTTCCACTGGTACAAAAAAATTGGCATAGGTTTAGGACCCTATATGAATAAACTAACAATTAAATACTCACAGAATTTGATCTAGCTATATTACTGGGATACTAGTATCACTATACTGTATATATATTGCCCAATATTTTTTTTTTGGTCAAATTACCTAATATTGCAGCGAGTTAGAAACAAATGTCATTGTTTTCCAAACTTATTTTATATTTTTAAAAAATCAACTTTGACAGTATAATAAACTAATGTTTCAAAGAAAGAGATTATTTAAATTTAGATTCTGCTTTCTGTTCATTCATAAAGCTATAAATGAGAAAGTAAAGTCGAACGTACTGCAATGTGGCATTCCATGTTGCTGAAATAGTATGAATAGTATGCTATTCCAAAGATAGCAATGGAGTACTAGGTGCTCTTTCTCTGCCTACGTGCGACTCTGTCATGGAGCGGCTCACAGGTTTTAACCAATCGCGAAACGGCTCTGTGCTAAACACGATCTGCTATTGGACAGAATTCCAAGCGTGTGGGACCAATCGCAGCTGCGCGATGTTTCCTATTCAGTTCCCCCATACAAAGAGGATTAGAGAGTGCGGCCCCGCTGCTCACATTGAGGGAATCGGTTAGAACAAACAGATCCACGCACACAAAAAAAGTTGGGATCGGATCGTTTGTTCTGCTGCTTTGTATCTAACACCGGTGGATTATGGAAGTGTACTTGGAAGCGTTGGAATGCTAAATTCACTTAAGTGTTTTCCTCTTCTGGCGCTTTAAAGTGTAAGTAAAGAGTGCGTGAGCGGAACAAAGGCGTGTGCTGTTGACAATCACCAGGACGCCTGTGCGTGAGCGATTGTCTGCAGTGTGAAAACCTGCCAAATGTTCGAGGTAGAAAGTTATAAAGTTCCTCGGTACTTGTTTGGGGACGGAGGGCTGCGACTGGTCTTTGAGATGTTGTTTGCACGCGAGTTGTGAGTGTTTTGAGCCGTCTCGAGGAAGCATGGGAACGTTACAGAGCAAGCATACAATTTGGCAGTTTTTCAAAACGGGTAGTTAGTGCTAAACAACTTGTGTTTTTGAACCTCTTAAGATAGTAGTAATAACACTAGTAGTCGTGTAGTTTTATGAGTACGTTTGCAGTGTGCAGATACTACAGATCAGACAGAAATAAGCAAGTGGTTGCAGGTGGCTTGAATATGCTTATTCACACACATAGTATAACACAACTGTACGCGAGAGTGGTTTATAAATGTGTCATGATTATACATTTTACAGCGTGCGTTAACTACAACGGAATAGCGTGAATGAGCTGTTCTTTTGAGTCTTCGGGTCTTTCAATGAATCCGTTAAAAACCGGTTAATTAAAGCGTTATAAGCACGAACAGCAGCGAAGCGTTAGGTAACGACTAAATTAAAGCATTATTATGCGAATGTATGACAGTTTTATCAGCACGCGCGAAACGGGGTTAGTTTTCTTCATTTTAGTAAAACGTACAGTTTTACTATTCATTTAACTTCACTGTTTTAAGGTGCATATCTTTAGTTTCGAAAGGACTTAACGTTAAGCGTAGCAACAACAAAATGAAATTAGACACAAAATCACTTATTAAAACTTAAAATAACGTAACTTAGTAAACTAAACCGGTGTATGGCTTTTGGTGTTAAAATGTCATGGCGAGATGTCACGGGGCACATGATGACGTAATTACGTAAAATTATCACTGAACCGGATCTTTGCTGTAAGCTGTTCTAAAGAACCGATTCGCGGAAATGAATCGGAGTTGCCGTCAGTATGACGGTGTTTCTGATGGATGCTGTTGTGCTTGTGTTGAGCAGGCAGAGTGAATGTGAAGGCAGGTGTGAGTTCACCTCCAGCCATGACCTCGGGCAGCGGCAACAACGCGCCCACGGTGACCGGCAGCGCTCCGCAAAATGGCGAGAGTAAACCGCCGCCGCAAGCGGTAGTGAAGCCCCAGATCCTCACGCATGTCATCGAGGGATTCGTGATTCAGGAGGGAGCTGAGCCTTTCCCAGTGAGTGCTTCTTATCTCACTCCATCCCGCCTGGGTGTTTCTGTTTCGGGTACTTGCATAATAATTTAGCATGGTTTGCATTTAGTAAAACTTTTGTGTTTGAACTACATTTAAGATTTAAGAATTATTGTTTAATTAAGTGTCACTTGTGAACTTACTTGTGTTAGAAACAACAACTAAAGCTGCTCTATTTGTAATAAAATATCAAAAGCCTACATATTAAAGTAAAATAAAATTTTGACATAAGGTTGGAGCTGATTTTGTCATTTGCTCACCACTTGTCACTAAACCCAAGGAAAGGCTTTGAATAATGCGCTGATCATTTCATCTTCCCCTAATCACAATGAATGGGGACGTTGTTGAGCTTCAAAAAAGCACTTCTGTCAAATAATATAGCAAAAATAATTGGAATGTAGTGTTTTATGGTCAGCTTTAACAATACCTTTGTTACCTTTACTGTCATTTTGGAGTTCAACTGCCTTGGCCCTCGTACAACAGTATACTTAAAAAATATAATTTCTGTCTTCCACAGAAAAAAGTCACATTGCTTTTGGGCAAATTATTCCTTTAAAACAAAATAAACCAATTTAAAGGTTTTTTTTTTTTGTTTTTTTTAAAGAGACACTTCCCTCTAGTGGACAGTATACCACAGTCATAACTTACATCTGCAGACTTTGGTAGAAGTTTCAAACACAGTGAGCAAGCACATATCCCAAACATGTGTACGTTTGAGCATGCAGTATATGTCCTTGTGTAATGAATAATGTTTTTATGGATCTATTCAGGTTGAACGTCCGTCCTTGTTGATTGAGAATTTAAAGAAGCAGAAGGAGCATCAGGCTTATTCAGACCTAGATAAGAGGTCTCAGACCTTCCAAAATGCTGACTCTGAGATGGAGGATCTTTCACAGCAAGGTAAGGGTTGCTTTAAGGCTGAAATACACCACATGACTTTTGCCACAATTTACAAATATTAAAGCTAGTTTGCCGAATAAGTTGACAGAGTTCACAGAAAACTGCGTAGTATATGATGAGGACAGACTTGTACATTTTATAGTTGGTTTTATTTGTCATGCGTCTACAACAATATAATGTTTTGGTGCAAGTTTTTATTTGGATTGAAAGTCTGCCAGTGTGTGATTCTGAGTTGTTTAGTGCCTGATGGCTACTTTTTCTGTGTATCCATGTACAAAGTCACCAAATACACGATGCCTAGTGGTTTAAAATCTGTGTTTAAGCCTTTAGTTGCATGCTTGATGCTTGTCCAATCAGCCATGTAAATTCTTTCTTAGAGCTGGATAGTCAGAATGCCGAGCCTATGCTGTCATGTGAATTCTGTGGGACGGTAGACTTCGCATATAACTTCAAGAGATCCAAGAGGTTTTGCTCTACGGTGTGTGCAAAGAGGTATGGGGATCCTTCTGTAGCCTGATTCTAGATTTTGTATCAACATTTGCTTAAGTGGTGGTTTGACTTGTTTTTCTTCTCTTCCAGGTATAATGTTGGATGCACAAAGCGGATGGGACTTTTCCCAAGAAAATCAACCTCAGAGAACCCAAAGAAACCGAAAGCCTCCAACGCCAATCATCATAACAGCAGCACTGATGTCAGAAAACGGGTAATCGCTGTTTCTGTCCTGTTGCAGTGTCCCAGTTGATTTGTCTAGGCAGAAATGTGCTTAATTGTCTCTCTTATTCTCTCACAGAATCCAAGTGCTCAAACAACCCTGGCTGCATCTTTGTTATCCCCACACCCCTCTCATCCAAGTCACGGCGAGTCCAGCCAGTGCTCAGACATGTCCAGCTTCGAAGAGCCCATTTCGCCACTGTCTAACTCCAGCTTTGGAGCACAAAGGCTTCAGAATGAAGAAAGATTCGATCACAGTAGAGAGCTCCCTCTCCTGACGCAGCACTTCCTGGCTAGCGACCCCACAAAGTGGAACGTCGAGGACGTCTATGAATTCATCTGCTCTCTGCCAGGTAGCTACCATAATGTTCCTAGGCCTTTTTGTGCGTCACATATAACTTAAGTCACTAATAATCTGTCTTTTTACACAAGGCTGCCAGGAGATCGCAGAAGAGTTCCGCTCTCAAGAGATCGATGGCCAAGCCTTGATGCTCCTCAAAGAGGATCATCTCATGAGCACCATGAACATCAAACTGGGCCCAGCTCTGAAAATCTTTGCCCGCATTAGTATGCTCAAGGACTCGTAGCCTTTCCCACAGCCTTATCTAGCTTGGGAAGGACATCCTTACAGCTCTGCACTGGTTTCCTCATCCCGTTGTGGTTTTGGGTCCTGGGGATTGCTGCTCCTCAAAACCACAAACTTGTGTATAGTTCTCATCACAGTCAAATGGTTTCGTTCCTAAAGCATGATGATGTGACTTGATTACAAATTTGTCGTGTATTCAGCTGTGCCAGGCCTGGGAGGGGGCCAAAATCCATCTTGTCAAAGGAGACAAGCACAAGTACTTCACCATTTGTGCAAACAAATGTTCATCATACGGTAGCATGGAAACAGGTTTACAGTTTCTTCACGGTTTTGAACTGGACTTTGTGATTTGTCTGTCATAAAGTGACATTGTTGTAGTTCTGGTTCTCATTGTCACAGTTAGCTAAGGAAGACTTTTGTACCTTTAGCCTGGCAGTGTGCCAACATTTGTAGGTAGTAAACTGTTCAGGTTTCTTCATCTCACAGGATGTTCCTCAATACAATAACATCAGATTTACTCAAATGAGGCACAGGGATAACGGGAATTAAAACTGACTGACTCTCCAAGATGTGCCTAATATTTTCTAAATAGCCCAAAGATTACACAAATGTTCATGTTTTTAGTTTAAGTGAAAGCAGCATTTCCAAAACCCATTTAAGGACTGGCAGCAATATCCACTCTACATTCAAGTTCAAAACCCATCTTGGTATAATCTGATGAACTGGGATCATTTTTCATAATCAGTTATCCCAACCATCATTGTGTGCACTCATGTTTGGAAAGCAAGTGCAGCTTGTGTCTCTATTTTTTGATTCATCATTTGATCAAAGTTCTGTATTTATTGAGAGCAAGTCTCTGATTCTGTTTTATATTTGAAAATAAAACTCCGAAAACACTGATGTCATATGATTGTTTTCCCAATGAATCAAACCTTCACAGATCCTCGTGTCATAGAGCAAGTGGATAAAATATTTTATTTCTAACTCTAGATTGTTCGTTAAAACTGATTGTTGTATGTTTTCCAAACTGAAAAAAAAAAAAAAAAATTCTGTATGGTCCTCAGTCCTATGTGAAGGCCAGTTTTATGTTACACTGATACTATTTTTTTACTGTCCAACAAAACGATGACCCTTTCACCAGTCAGGATGTTGTCAGCATAGACATAACTATCTAATCTGTGGTTGCCAGGCTCGTTTTTACTTTTTGGCTTCCGCCCTGTTTTAGATTATTTTAATGTATGTAGCTTATAACACTACACTTTGCATTATCACATTATCAACTGGTTAATGCGAGAGTTTGACGGTAAATTTGACGTTGTCTCTTCTGACTGCCATTATCAGCTATTTAAGCAAATGGGAATACAGAAATAGATACTCTCCCATTCATTGCTCTCTACGTTTACCTAACTATCACGACGCTGCTATGAGAAACGCTAAAATTTAGAAGAAAATGAAAATCCAAATACATGTCTAAACAAAAACGATTTTTTTCTTAATGTGTAAAAATATTAAATTAGCACAAAACTAATAAATGCACATTTAAAAGATGTTGCGGTAACATATCAACGTCCAACTACCTGACAGTAGGCCTATTTATTGATATAAGTTTCTTGAATTGCTATAACAATTTTGGACTTTGTTATTTGTCTTTTACAAGTTGATCAGCTGGAATCAAACGTGTGATACAGTTGGCATGTGCATTCATTCAATGCATTAATTATGAATAATGAACAACACTTTCATTTTGACATTTAAGGTGGTATGAATTAACATGGATCATAACACATTAAATATGAACCCATAGACAATAGCACATTTATAAATGAATTAATAAATGCTGCTAAAGTCTTTTAGTTCATGATTCCTAGTGCATTAAATAATGTTAACAAATGAAAGCCTATTGTAAAAGCATTGCCATTTGTTCTTTTTTGCAATTATTTATTTACATATACACTAGCTTTATTTTTTGTATTAAAATTAGCACTCATATGCAGCAACGATTCATTAATAATCAAAATACCTTTCGATTTGTCTATTAATTCAAGATTCCTGAAAAATTATGTAGGTTTCCACTTAAATATTAATCAGCACCACCATTTTCAATAGTAAATAAATAAGTAAAATCAGAATATAAAAATTATTTCTGAAAGATTTGTGTGACAATGACTGGAGTAATGATGCTGAAAAATCAGCTGTCATCACAGGAATAAATTAAAAAACTTTCAAATGCATTAAATAATTATATTTTATCCCAATATTACAGTTGTTGCTGTATCAAATAAAAGCAGCCTTGGTGAAAATAAGAAACATCTTTCAGAAACACTAAAAACAGTGTATTTTCACACAAAACCAGCAAGGCTTCACTGACAGCACTGTAGAAAATGCACACCATCACCACGGTTTTGTACTTTTATGAATCTTTTTTGTCTTTAATTTATGTACAAGCTTTAAATTTGCTCTATCAGTATGAAGAATAACAAGCACTTTAGGTTCAGCAACATCTCCTTAGTGGTTTTGTACACGTCACCGTCTGCTCGTTGATGTCCATTCTGAGCTCTCGTCATGTGATCCCAGCAGTCCCCTGAATGCATAGTTCCTGCAAGTTTCTGCCGGATTAAATGTTTCACAAAGAGCAAGCTAAAGCAGAGGAACATTTGGTATGGTTATTGAGATAATAACCTTAAACATGTACTAAACACTTCAGTACTGATGTACTAAACGCAGACCAGGTCTTCTCTGTGCTCATCCAACCAAAACGCTTTCCAACTATCTGAAAATCATGGAAGTTGTTTAATCACTGTTACTGTCGTTACATGAATAATAAAATTATCATTGTTATTTCTCTATCCGCGATAACTTCTCGCTGTGTCTGTCCGCAAATGTTAAATTACTCTGTGTTTATGCTGTTCTTAAAAAAAAAAATAAATTAACGAGTCTGAACTTATGTTTCATTTCATTGTTGCATGTTTGTATTATTAAAATCCTCTTAAAAAGTAACAAAAGAGAAAATAAAAAACTGAAATGCAACATTTCTATAAATAATAATTTTTTTTTAGTGCTCCAGCAATTGTAAGTCGTCATAAGGTCGCTGTATGTCAGTGAACCGTACCATTCCAAATCTTGCTGCACTCCATCCATCCTGATGCATAATGTGTTGCTTGTTATGTTACATTTTAATTTGATGCAGTTATTTTTTCAGCGACTACTGTCTCTTCAGAACTAGTTGGCAAAAGTGTCCGTTTGTCCCCTCGTCAATTGTCCTCTGACTCCTCCTCAGCCTCGCGCAGCCACGTGAAGAAGGCAGTGACTGACTTCAGGGCCACACCTTTGCCTTGCTGTTCAGCGGGGTCTTTACTGACCTCCCACTTACAGAAAGCGTCTTCAGATATCACATCCTCATCATACAAACAGTCAAAGAACATCCGAAGCAAATCTATGAGAGGAAAATAAAATGATTTTGATCACTCAAAATATCAACATAAAAAAAAAATAGCATCCATTGTAGAATAGAGTTTATTACACAAATATTCCATGTCTAAAATGGGAATGTGAAAGGTTTTACTCACTAGCAGGCTGGTCCAGTTTTACTATCAATGCTTGAAGTGCGTAAAGTGCTTGCAACTGTCTCTCTGTGTCTGAGTTAAGGTACTTGTGTAATACAGGCAATCTCTTCTGGATTATGGACAAGTCCACTTTGTACGAGGAGCCCTCAGCTGCAGACAGAAAACACATGATTGGAGTATTTGACATTTTGGCTTTTGAAACTCTATCACACAGAATGCTAAAATTTGCTTAACTGTACGTCCACTGCTATGCAATTACTAACAACTGTTATTTATCATCTCACAAAATAGTTTCCGTGGTGTTCATTTTATAGCAGCTATCTATAATAGTGCTGTCAATTGATTAAAAAAAATAATAATCACAATTTTCTGAAATTAATCACGATTAATCACGATATTGCAATCTTCACATTAATATACAAACAATATAAGTTTACTGCCATCTTTTTATGACTGAAGGCCAGTATCGCTGATACCAACACTACTGATGTCTCTATGAAATTATTTTCCCCCTAACATCTAACCACTGACTACAGCCATTCAGCATTGTAGTAAATGAGATATTCATTAGACTTAAAAAAATAACTTCTAAGTGAACTTTACACATATTCACATAAACCCATGATAAGAAATGTCATGTTTATCTACCTGTGCCCTTCAGCAGAAATAAAGAAGATTAAAGAAGTTATCAAACACTACATTCTAAATTAAATATACATGAACCCCTACAGCTAAAAAAATTGCTGATTTCCTTTTTTTCTTTTTGATTAACAGACATCCCAGCAGCTGGGTTATTAGGCTGCTTATTGCTTTAAAAGCTGCCTGACATGTTCTTATAACGTATACGTAATAGCTATAAGATTAGATGCATGCACAGTTTAAAAGCAGCTTTAATTGTGTTTTTGGTGACTTCATGACTATGACATCGGATGCAGTTTATTTCACACTTTGTTATGAAATCATGCAGGCGCTAACACACACTCATTTCATATGAGCCCAGTACCATTTCCGCACTTGTTTGATTCACGCCTGGTGCTGTAGTGAAGTTGGAGTGTGCGTCTGAAATATCTTTTGATGTGGTTGTAAAGACACTCTATGACTAAAATAAATGCATTTCTTGTCAAGCAAAATTGTATGAGGTGAGTGAGGTGGCCAACCCTAGCCTGCCCCAGCATTATTTGCATTAAATCGAGACACTACTTATGAGTAGGGTAAAGTTCATTGATTATACTGATAATTGCAAAAAACGTTTGTATTACAAGTTTTCTAAAATGTTACGTTCATAACAAACAAGGCATTGTTTAATGAAATATGCGCTAGTTTGCATTTTAAAGAGTCAAAAGTTTGAAAAAATGGGGTGTTTGTCACTTACTTTTCACTGCTGCCTTGCACACAGCAGTCATTAAAGCTCTGAGGAAAGGAGGTGAACTCATTTCTGATTCATCTAGATTGGCCTGTAATACATCACCACACATCAATGACAAGATCATTCACATCCTATAATAAAACAAGCTTAAAGAGCTGGACTTAAATCTACCTCAATCCAGTCAAAGATTAGTTCATCACCAGCCATGTCCTCCAGTAGTAGTTTTTCAAGTTGCTTGTTCAGTTCCTCAGGCGAGAGTGTTCTCTTAGAGACAGCCTCGGTCGGGTTTGAGCCGTCAGAAAGTGTAAAGTCTAGTTTCTGCAGGAAGGTAAATTATCATCACTCGTTCAGTATGGAACAGCAGATTAATAGGTGAGTTTTGATGGTTAGCATATATAAGAAGATGTAAATGAAGGCTTACATGTTCTGTGATGAAGCTGTGCACATCCTCCGTTTCAGGTATTAATTCCGCCCAGCTCAACTCAGAGTCCCTCCATAATGAACCCACTTTCCTATGGCTCTGCAAACACCCAATCCATTTATTCCCACCATCCTCACACAAATATGGCAATATAAAAGAAATGTTTGATTTCTATGTTTCAGCTTACCATTTGTTTGCATAGAAGGTGCAATATTTCAGAAAATAATATCCCAGCTCTTCCCACAGGGAGTAATGGTTTGCTAAATTCACTGCAGAAACAAATTAAGCAAATAAAACACGTGCACAGGTGAGTTCAATAACTCTGTGGTAAGCGCCTGCTGGGTAAAACCTCACCTAAATAATTCTCTCATAGAGATTCCCCCCTCTCGAAGCACAGGGGTCACCAGCTCTCCAAGGTACAGCCATATATGGGGAATATCAATGGCCATATCATCTGCTAATTCAAGAGTTTCAGAGAACCTGGGGGAAGAAACAAATACACTAAAATACCAAAATGGAATACAATTTCTTTTTAAAGATTAGATTTTTAAAGAGTTAATTTTAAACATTTTTTTGAACACAGACCCATGTCTGAAACAAGTAGTACTGGCAATGGTATTGTTAATATTGTAACAAAAAACTAAAAAGGGTTATCATGGAACCATAACATAACCAATGCAAAGACTATAAGAATCTGTTCATCTCTGCAAGTATGCAATCTCACCCTTTGAAGAACTGAAGTTTGTGGAGAATTTCAGCCTGCAGGAGCTGGTAGAGCAGCTGACCCATATGGTCTCGCGTGATCTGACTCCTCTCCAGCGTGGACTCCACACCCACCCGCACAAACACATAGAGCATGGCAGGTTGCTCTAGTTCCTCCACACACTGCACTGCCTCCTGCATCACAAGTATACTACGCTTAGAAAAACCTCTATTGCCGTTCTGGACTGGGAGATATTATTTTTTGTAATGAAAAAAATTGGTACAAACCTTGTAATCATTAATGTGCAAAAACTCATCAATAATGGACTTGGACCGCCTCTCCATGTCCTCTTCTGTTAATGTAGGCTTATCTGGAGAGGGTCCTGACAGTACTTCAAGTTTAACAGCTGCAACGAGAGACAGCCTTTAATGTTGGATTCTCTTTATGTATTTCACCATCATTACTTGTGCATCATTATAATGTGCGCGAGGGTATCCATGCGGCTCACCAGACTCCCTGGATTGGCTACGCTCCAGTCTGCTTTTGTCTGCAGTGCTGGCGGGCAGCTTGGGTGTGTCTGAGGCATTCGAGTCTCTGCGAGACACTTCCTGGACAGACTCCTCAGGAGCCTCCTTATTGCTGCTACCCACTGAGATGGGCCCTGTCCGAGCGGGACCCGCACTCAAAGGCTTGTCATTACGTTCTCGTCCTGAGCTTCCTCGACTGAGAAATTAAAAACAAAACAAAACAAACATTTGTATGGGTCAAAATGATTGATATTTCTTTTATGCTAAAAATCATTAGGATATTAAGTACAGATCATGTTCCATGGAGATAATTTGTAAATGCTTTCATTTTTGATTAATAATAATAATAATAATTTGAGTAATATGCATTGCTAAGTACTTCATTTGGACAATTTTGAAGGTGATTTTCACAGTTTTTGATTTTTTTGCACCCTCGGATTTCAGATATTCAAATGGTTGTACATTACATGTTCATTTGAATGTATTATATAATTTAATAATTAAAATTATCATTTAATTATAAAAATTGCAAGGCATAATAATAATAATACCTATTAAGCTTCTAACATTAAGCAGCACAGAATGAGTGAGGGATGTGTTCAGAAGTATGTCCGATACATGTTTACATACACAAAAGTTTGTATTAATGAGGTGTATTTATAAGGTGTCCTTTTGTCAGTGACTATTTTACATGCATACAATACCTGCTGAGAACTCTCCTGGCATCAAAATCTGGGGATGTAGAGGGTAAAGAGGGGGCTGGGGGCGCTGAGGGTTGCAGGGGTGAGTAACGATTTAAACTGGCACTGGGACGCGAGACATCTAAAAGAAAAAGAGTGTGATACGGGGGGGGGGAGGAGATCAATTTTACATTAGTAAACAAAGAATAGAGCCAGAAAATCCTGCATGAACTATAAAACAACCAGAATTGACAGAGCCAGCAGCCCACATCTGACTAAAACAGATCTTTCTTTACCTGACTCACTGGCCTTGGCTCCAGCCCCTCCACTGCTGCCCTTCATCCAGTTCAGCTGAGCTCTTGGTCCCAGCTGAATCTTCTCATCTATCGTTGGCTGAAAAAAATAAAATGAATAAAAAACAGTGTTAGTAAGATAATGTTATATTTACTCATGCATTCATGCAGATGAGTGTTTCTTAATCTTCGTCTTGAGGATCTACAGACATGATTCAATTTAGCAGTGAGCTTTATAAACTGCACTGCACTGCAGATCCCCAAAAATCATAATTAAGAATCAATGAGATACTAAGATGCTACTATACAAGAAAACAGAAGAACCATCAGGTGGGGCTGTTGAGTCAAACAGTTAATTAGCATACTTCTAAACATGGCGAGCAAAAATTCAACATGTTTTAGCACACACTGCAAAGCACAATCAGTGACATGTAGCAAGGTGTAGTTTGCATGACCTCCATAAGTGTGATTCGGCTCATAAGATCAATTGTTCACATAAAAATCCAGCTTGTTTTCTTCCAAACAGATCACGGGGGAGTATGAAAAAATGCGGTGGATATACAATCTCTTTTTTTAAAACACCGCTATGCTAGCTATCTCAAGACGTGACTAGAAAGAAAATGTGTTTTTAGTTTGACATCTGGACTTTACCTTTGAGATCTTGGGAATCTTAGCAGGGTCTATTGTTCTGCTGTTCTTAGTCATAGGCACAGTGCTCCAGGTCTCCTCTCTCTGCACCACTGCAACATGAAGAGAAAGAACAGTTGGAACAGAGTGCAGCTGCTTCATCAGAGAGTGAAAAAAGGAAAGGAGGCCCACAGGACTGAGTAAGCTGTAAAGAGGATAAGCCTACAGGCAGAAGTCTCTTTCTGACCTGGTCTCCTCTTGTTGTCCTTGGACAGCAGTTGCTGGTGGACCTTCCTCTGTTCCTCCTGCTCCTCCAACTTTGCCTCTTTATGGATTTGCTCAATGGTTTTTGGGCCAAGGTCAGCTCTCCGAGACACCCAATTGTGCTGAAATAAGGTGAAAAAAAAAAATAAATAAATAAAAGAACCTTATATAAAGTTTAACATGGTTCTTAAATATTAATAACAATATTAAAGTATTTTATTATTTATTTCAATTTTTTTGCATTTTAAATAAATATTGTACAAAATAAATGTTTAATTTCTTAAACTTCCCAGTTGCTATCTTATTAAATAGTATTGCGTATTAAAAAACGTCAATTATTATTATTTTATTATTATTTATTTTTTAAATAATTTTAAAGTAATTTTAAAATATTTCTATTTTAAATAAATGCCATTCTCTTGAACATTCTATCCATTTTAGTCCATAAACATGAAAAAATATATTATGGTTTCCACAAAATATTAAACAGAACTGTTTTCAACACTGATAATGTAAATAAAGGATCACGTGACACTGAAAACTGGAGTAATGACTGATGAAAACAGGTAAAACTGAAATAATATTTCACAACATTACTATTTTTTACTACATTTTGTCAAAATAAATTTAGCCTTGAAGAGTGACTTATTTAAAAAAACTAATTTAATACAAATTTTACTTACCTCAACCTTTTGAACAATAGTGTATACATATAAGTATTATATCACAAGTTTTTTTTAGAAGTAGTTCACTCCCTCTTACAAATAGATCAGAATGACACAATCTTGTACATTTGAGTTTCAAAGTAAATGTTGTACATTTGGTGCACAGGTTACTAAAAAAGTTCTTTTCATCACCCTTCCAAAACAAATATCAGAACTCACCAATCGCAGGTCAATAACATCCTGCAGCATGAACCGAATACGAGATGAGGTTTTTCTCTCCTTTACTATCTTCTCCATCTGGTTAAAGTACTGATCCATTCGTGGCTAAAAAAGAATGATTAAGAATGTGAATAAAGTGCTTCAAAAAATGACTTGAAAACATCAACAGACCCACATATACTATTTAATGGACTGCTTTGCTGACATGAATTGACATTTGCCTTTAATTAAAGTAAAAAAAAAGTTCAACTAATGAGCTGAGGGTAAGTAAATACTGACGGAATTCACATTTTTGGATGAACTACCCATTCAAGTGCATTAGGCACCACCCTCACAGTTCCAAAGTTTTGGAAGCATGACTCATTTGGGATTTGTTTCCAGATGACATAAACAAGGCTCTGTGGATGTGAGAGGCCAAAGAATACTAGTTTATTCAGAACTCCACCACTGCAGTGCAAAGATTTCTTTGCTTATTTCAACGCAAATATGCAAGAGTCACTATGCATTTACATGGGCTGCGGTAGCAATTAACAGATTAGAAGGACAGTTATTCTTAATGCCAACTATATAGGACATCCTCCCGATTAGGATAAACCGCTGACCTTAGCTTTCTCAAAGTCCAGGTCCTTGCCAATAGTCGTGAGCAGCCTGCACAGGCATTCCTGCGACTCCTCGTCGTGGTTTTTCAGCAACTTCACCACACAGTCGTGCATGATGGCCTCTGTCAGCATCCGCAGCTTGAAGAGCTCACCGATGAACTTGATGTTGCCAATGGAGCGTCTGCGGGCTTTATCTTTCGCCTCTTCCAGCTCCTCCTGAAGTCGTTCCCGCTCACTAGACTGAAAGTGAGAATGAGAAAGAGCATGACTAGTCAGAAATGATCACTGTTAATCTGAAATGCTGTGAAATCTGCATCTTTTTGTTTATGAATAATAGTAGCATCGACTACTACTGGAGATTATTTTCAAAAGTCCTTACAGTAACTTTTAATATTGAGTTTTCGGTCTTTATGTCTTTGATTAAATACAATTAAATAGCAAAAAATGTAATTCGGAGTTTGTTTCATATTTTAAATTAATTGTGATTGAACAGAAATGACAGATCGTTTTTCTGTATTGTTACTTCTTTCTGAAAGAAACTGATTATCGAAAAAGCAAAAAACTTCAAAACATTGGTTGTTGATAGGATGAAGGCAGATCTAAGTGTGAGCTAGCAGTGGACTGTCAAAAAAGGGTGGAGTTTAAGCGTTCTGAATGATTGTAGAAATCCGGAATATCTCATCAGTTGTGATGTGATGAAGTTTCCATTACCCTTAAACTAAAACTAAGGTTTCAGCAAGTACATTTGGGTAACTGAATGGTTTATAGTGTTATGTCCTCAGGTAATTAATCAAATAAATTGTAAAAATAAAAAGCTTTTTTCTCAAATTTTCAAGAAATTTTCAAAATCTCAAATCTTACATATTGCCTCTCAAGCATCTTTGACGTTAATCTGTTGACATATACATGTTGTATGCATGAAATAAACACTAAAGCAGTCAAAACACATTAGTCAAATATTACAGCCGTCAAAAACTATTTTCGGCTGATTTTTTCTTTCTTTGAGAAGTTAAAAGAAATGAGGAATAAAATACACACATTTAGAAAATACATGTACAAATACTGTCATGTCAACTAGATTAGGGTGACCATACGTGCCACGTCCTGGCCAGGATTTCTATATTGCCTAAAATATCTTGGTTTTGGCTTTGTTTGCCCTGTGAGGACTAATCGGTGTACGACATCGGTTCCTTATGTTTTAAAGAAGCTCTGGAGGTACTGTGAATCAAAGCAATACAGAAATCCTGGCCAGGTCGCGTCCTGGGAAAATGGCATGTAATGGCATGAATTTCCGAATCACAACATTACACAAAGACTTTTTAAAAGACTTAAAAACAGCACTTGACTGCTTTATGCTAAAAATCATATGCGATCAAAGTAATATGAGGGTCAATGACAGTAACTGTAACAATTCATATAAACATAATTGAACATGATGAACATGAACATCATTTTGTACCTGTCCTCATGCACAATACTGGATTAGGATTTAAGTACAATAAATATGAGCAATTTTCTTTTAAAGATTTTCTGTATTGTTAGTAAAAGAAAAAAATTGCAGGCCATTTAAAACCACACAAATAATTCTAAAAACCTTTTCATATTAAAGTTATTCTAGGCAATTACATCAATGCAATTTAAATGGCCTGTGATCCATTAATAAACCGTTTTAGTGATACTTTTGGTGCTTACTGAGGTAGCTGCTTCCAGCTCCCTGTGTTTCTTCTCGAAGGCATCGTCATCCACTTTGTCCTTTTCAAATTCCTTCTGACAGCGATTCAGAAGAAGCTTTCGGAAATTCACAGAGGTGCTGGGCTTATCTGTCATGGGCACTTTTAACTACAAACACAGAATGTGACTAATTTAGAAATGCACTCAACAAACTTAACACACCCAGTTTCCAATTTCAAGTTGCTCCCAAAATCACAAATAAACATTCGAATAATTAATCAGTGATCTACTAAACATGTACACATCATTGATCATGTCGAAAAGACCCCGGTTTAAATGGAAAGTCTGACTCACCGTGGCCAGACAGCTGCACATATTGCCATAGGCCACAGAGAAGCTGGGTTCATCGATGGCTTTCTCAAAAACCAGGTCTATGACACCTTTGAGACGCTCCTCCGTGTCGATGGTGAGGTCAGTCACCTGCTTCATAAGCTGGTTGAACATCTGTGGCGTCAATTTGTTGAGAATACTACGCACTTTTCGGAAAAGCTCCTGTAAAAATATCAATGAACACATTACTGAATGTCCTCCAAGGCAACAATCAATCGCTCCCTTTCCTCTCCATATTAAATAAAGTAATGATGTAATAAATTATTCAAACATAGCTTAACATCTGGATACCACAACATGCTCTCTTTGTACTATAAAATGAGGCTGTCTGAAATATATATATGGTTCCGGATGGAGTGAAAGTACAGGAAGACCTGAGTTTTCTGGGTCTCTGAATCATCAATGGCGTTGTCCCGCTTCATGCCAGGTTTCCAGGCATTCTCTGTTGTCCTCAGCTGCACCTCATCATTCACTGACACATTTGTGATGATCTTGCGTCCAGGTGGGCGACGCAGGCCAACATTCAGCAGCTGGGGGAACAGAAATAATCATGTAGTACAGGCAGGAATAATAGGTGTTTAAGAACACATCTAAAATAATATATATTGAAAATGCCTTTATTCTTATATGATGCATTAGAATAGAAGATAGAGAGCATAATAAATGACCTAATGTATTGTATATGTATGTATTATATATTTATGGCATTGAGAGATAAGCAAAAGAATGTGCGCAAGACTGGTGATAAATGCTAAACGTCTCGAGTTCAGAGTAACATAAAGGTAAGCAGATGATATTAATTTCTGTGTATTTTCTGATTATTCATAAGCATAGTTTTAATAAATAGAACTTCTAAATATTACATTTACAACTAAATTAGTTAAATGTCTGAGCTATCCCTTTAAGGTTCATGTTCCCCTGATTTTTTTATTAGTGCATATGCATAATATTTATGGAAACAGATTTTCGTAAGAGCATAGAGCTGGGAACGTAAATTGAAAATACTTGTTATTTGTGGGTGAAGTAATAAATTGTAGCTAAATTAAAGATACAGGACCTCGAGAGCATAACTGACTTACTATAGTAATTAAACAAAACTCCATAAAAATTTTTTGTATGAGTGTGAGAATAAGGAAGTTGGGACGAACCGGTGCTCCCCTGCCTCCTGGAATCTGTCGGCCAAAATCTGCAAACGCTGGCGTGAAGTCCGGGCCTCTGGAAATCACACGTGGGTCTACCGGCCGCATGGGCAGCTTATTTTGGTTAATCTGTTCAGTGAGGCAGAAACACATTAGGCTTCTCTTAAAGAGCAACTTACAGCTTTGTACAAGAGCAGTAATGAGTTTTACAAGGATTTAACAGAAGGCCATAATCAGGTTACAATATCCCTTTATTTCCATAGCAGTCATTTTAATAGGGCAGTGCAAATTAATTATGGTACAAGAGAAATTTCTATGGAAATTTTTAATTATTAACTTTATTAGACATTGCTTTGCAAACCATGATATATATGTTCAAACTAGGGCTGTGTTCATATAACAGAAACTATTGTTTTAACCTTTTTAATGAACTGTCTGTGTAGTATTGTCTGACCTTATCTAGCACAACATCAGAAATGGGAGGAAGCCCCTCTGGTTTCTGCACACATGCAGGCATGAATTGGAAGCCCAACAGGAAGTCTCTGTCATACTGCTTCTTTCCATTCTTCTCCTCAGGCTCTGCAGAAGAGCAGAAATATTTTTAGTGGTAAAAGCTGGCAGATACACATGCGGGAAACTAGAGAAGGTTGTAGAGAGATGGGCTTACGTGGCACTGCTTTGATCAGTGGCTCTTTGACTGCAGGAGGGTGCGTGCTGTCACTGCTTTCGGTTTCAGAGGCGTGTTCAGCCCCGTTTCTCAAAGGCTCTACTTCCTGTTCTCCGTTCTCTTCAAGCACAGCTCCTGCTGATGGCCTCCTCTCCACCTCCACAGGAGGAGGACTGGGGCTCTCTACAGCAGGTTCCATGGAGGACTCATCCATGTCCTCCTACCAAACACACACACACACACATTTTAAGCAATCTTTAAACTAATTTGAATATAAGCAACTGCATTTGTCAAATCACATTACAAATTCATATATAGGTCTGTTATGATTATGAAATTTTGCTAAGTAAAATTAAAGCAGTTTATAAAATGTAATTAAATAAAAAGACAATTACAAAAAGAACGTACATTTATATGTGCTTTTTATATATTATGCAGCCTGCCCTACAAATATTACACTTTTCACTATAATGTTAGTGCTACCGTTTTTACAATTAAATTATATAAAACATTTTATTTTTATATAAAGTGCAATTTTATTTCAGATTTTATATATATATATATACACAATCTACATAAAAATAAATAATTATTAAAAAGTAATGTGCCTTAATGTCTTAATCTATATATCCATCTATCTTATATTATATTCATATACATAAACATACACAAGCCTGATGTATTAAATGTGTATAACTAAACTATGATATATATATATATATATATATACACACACACACATATACACACACACACATATATGTGATACACACATAAGTAATAATATATAGTTACTCTAAAAATATATATTATCCATTTTATAAAACGGTAAATGTAATGCTAAAACAATAAATGTAATAAAATGTAATAAATGTAATAAAAGCATTAATATGATGGATCCAAAAAGCACATGTGCAAAATTATTTTACCTCTTTGTCTGGACACTGATCTTGCCCTACAGGTATGTCCTCTTTTGGCTTCTTCCAGGTCTTTGGTGCACTAGATGTAGCTGTACAAAGAAAAGACTTGTGTTTTTGACCGCCCCCTACATCATGGCAATTCACCTTGGGCATATATTCCGACCTCTCACCTTGACTTGAGCTTTTTCTGGACTGCAAGAAGGTCTCACCTCTCTTGTCCGGCAAGGCCTCGATCTCCTTCTCTGTTTCCTTGAGCTCTGCTCCTGTAGACGGTTTCTTGGCTGACCCTGCAGAAACCTGACTTGGGTGCGTGAGGCCTGGAGGAGGAGCAGTTGTGGTGGAGATAGCAGCAGTAGTGGAGGAGGAGAGGGACGGGGTGACGGGACATCCAGTGCTGTCCTCAGGAGGGGGCGAGGGGCTATCCGCCTTTCCTGTCACAGTCTCGGCCTCCAGCACCGGTGTGATGGGCCTGGGCTCCGGGCTGGGGGACTGGGGCACGCTGGAAGTAGGCAGCAACGGAGAGACATCCCTGGGTTGGGATTCCAAATCTTCACTCGAGGGAGCAGCATCGGTGTCCGTCAGCCCATTGATGGCCTTTTCAGGCAGGGCAGGGGACGTAGACAGGCTCTGAGGTGAGGGCTGCTCTGAGGAGGTTTTCTCCGGCTCTGAGCTTTCAGGTTTGGGTGCGATAGCTTTAGTGGGGGCGGGCTCAGCTGACGGGCTCGGGGCGTCTGCTGACTCCACTGTTGAGGCAGGTATGGAAGGTGTCGGGGCTGTAGCTACACTTGATGCCATCTCTGGGCCGGAGGGGGGAAGCTCAGTTTTCTGTGGGGGAGAGGGCGCCTGGACTGGGCTGCTGGGGTCTCTTCTCTCCAATGGAGTCTCTGGCTGCCGTAATCCAGGAGATGCAGATCTTTGCAAGGCAAACTCTAGTTTTGGCTTGTCATCTAGAGACATAAAGTAAACAAGGACATGCATTAGAGCTATTCAAATTGATAAAGTAGGATACTTAAATATAAAAATACACACTGATACAATCTTGAGAATACAGAAATTCACTTTACTGTTTGCTCATGGTTTTAGTGAGAAGAATCATATACTGTATTTTAAAAAAAGAGTATTAAAGTGATATAAAAAATGTACAATGTATTTGCTGTGATATTGTTGGCAATATAACAAAGCAACAGCTTTAAAGTGCTGATAAGAATTTCTATGTAAAAATTAAATAGTAGAATATACATTAAAGCTGAAAAATAAATAAATAAAAATAATTTATTAATAGCATACATCATATATTTGCACAGATTTTGCTGGCAAAATAAAGTAAGCAACATTATAAAAGTGCTTTGTTTTGGATAAAAATTATTCAAAATTAAATTGAATACACACTAAAGACACAAGTAAATAAATTAATTAATAAAAAACATACAACGTATTTGCAGTGATTTTGTTGGCAATACAAAATTGAGCAAATTAAGCATCACGAAAAGTGCTGATCTTAAACTGCTTAATATGTTTAAAAATAAAATACTAAAAGACAAATTAATAAATTAAAAAAAAGCACAGTGTATTTGTGGAGATTCTTTTCAGTAATTAAATAAAACACAAATTTATAAAATATAATAAAACTAAATATAAAATTCAATTACATTTTATATTATTTATTTAAATAATAAAATATAAACAAAGAAATAAATAAATACACACTTGAATTATTGAATGAATGAAAAAGTAATCTGCAGTAATACTGTTGTTATATAAATATCTCTAAAATAAATGAATTAAAAAGGCATGTATTTTATTCGTGCAGTATACAGTGTATGCTTTTAATGTGACCTTTTACATAACTTAACAAATCAGTGGTTGTCAACTGTTTTAGCTTCAAGACCCAGATTTTGACTTTAGTTGCATTTATTATTTGCATTTTGGGTTGTTTATTCCATGCTGTCTATAACTCTCAGACCTGTGACCAATTTTTGGGTCTGGACCCACCAGTTGAGGACCCCTGCTCTGAACCTGTGGAAAAAAAGGTGGCAACTGCTGCAAAGCCTGACCTGCTTTCAAGTCGATGGATGAAGAAAGGAGCGGGGAGCTGTCCATGTTATACATGCCATGGCCGTGATCCGCTACCTGGCTGTTCAGCTGCTGGGATTTGAGGAACAAAATGTGAGGATAATGAGGGTGACATAAAAACTAGCAACAGAGAGACACAAGGCACAAGCACATATGCAGGACAGAGCAGGAAAAACAGAAAAATAAAGAGAATGGAGAAGACAAAGAGAGGCACAAATGAACAAAACATGGGGAGGAGAAGGGGAAAGAGAGCAGAGGAGAGACGAACACTGTTAACGTTCAGGGAGAGAAGACAGAGGAAGTGTCAAAAATTGTTGAGTGCTCCCTCTACAGGGACAGTGCCTTATGGTTTGTTTCCACTGAGTGATATGGTTCGGTACAGTACGGTGCGCAATTATGTCCGTTTCCATTGTCAGAAGTTGTGGTACCAAAATAGCGAACGGTACCATACTACTTTTAAGGGTACCTAGCACAGCTAAGGGTTCCAAAGGGGCGGAGCTAAACTCACTGCAGAACGTTGATTGGTTGAGTAGAATCGTCACTTTGTTCATTCTGCTCTGCTGTCCACAAGTTCATTTACATTGGCTTATTTACATCAGAGTGCGCAAACACACAAAAAAAATATAACAGTGTATTTTATCATTTTATATTTTCACACAGACAGCTGTTTCTCTATAAGCGTTCTTTTCCGTTCTTGAGGACTTGTGAAACGTCATTGCCCAAAACCCTGCTAATTTTCAAAATATTACTGTTATTGTGTCATGAATTAGGGTTGTGCCGATAGACGATAATATCATGTATCGATGATAGTCAGAGATATCGACGATACCAGATGTCTTTGTCGATAGTCAAGACGATATTGGGCTCATTATCGAATTGCCCCAGTATTTCACCCAGCGCCACACATGAGGCTCCTCCTCCTCATTGGAAATGTTTTAAAAACGAACTCTAAAATTAAACCCACAACAAAATTGAACTGCAGGATGATAAACCTTTATTTACAAATTATTAGTGCTATAAAAGCATCTTTTAGACATCTTTAACAGCTATGAATGAACATGACGAAACAGCATCATCACCAGCACTTCGTTTTCTTTTACAGCACATTAACTACAAAACATTGTTGCTTGTTCTTCATCATTGTTATAATAATAAAAAATATGCAGTTAATAAGTTATCAGTCTAAAACAGGGCTTGTCGTGGGACGCGCGGTCTGGAGCGCTGTGACTTATGTATCCGTTTAATTTAACTTTACTCCAAAAACATAAACTTAGGCTATCTGAAAATACTTTTATCTTTAACGTGTTCGTTTATGTACAATATTGAGTGTTAAACAGTTGGTCTTTAAAATAAATCTACTTTTAATTTTCACCTTGTCTGATTTTTAGACTGATAACTTCTGCGAGGATGCAGTTTATTTATAAAGATAGCACCTATTTGATATGCTGATTTCGTATGTATCCTCACAGAGCAGCCTAAAGCTCGACTAGTCCTTCCGACATTTGCCGCAGGCTCTGATGTCTCTGCAGTGATTAAACATGATACACAATTCGTTTTGGGTAACGTTATATTTAACAGCCATTCGTGGTCTCATACATCTATTATTTGTTCCTTGTCATTTAGTTTTGGATAAGTAAAAAATACATTTAACTTTATATATTTATTGTCACGCTTTATTGTCGATCGCTACTGTCTCTCATATACCACGCCAATCAAGTAAGGGTACCTATCGCAGTGGAAACGCAAGCTGGATTAGGGTGTTCTGTACCAAACCGTACTGTACTGACCTGTACCGCTCAGTGGAAACAAGCCATTAGATTAGGGGGGTTTAAACCATTTTATGCCAAAATCTCCAAAAAATTATCCCTCTTGTACATAGACTAATTTATACTGCATGTAAAAAGTTAAAATTTAACTGAATGCAACTTTTAGATTTAGATTAAATATATGAAAGTAAAATTATTTTATATATATATATATATATATATATATATAAAAATATTTTTACTTATTGTACTTTGATTAAAGTGAATAGAAATGTATAGTCAATATTCAGTCATAATAAAAGTGACATTATCAATTACTAAAAAAATGATTTATTAAAATGTATATTTCTCCATAATTTCAGTGTCACATAATCCTTCAGAAAACATTTGCTGATTTGGTGCTTAAGAAACATTTCTTATTACTATGAATGTTGAAAACAGTTGTGTTGCATGATATATCTTTTGAGTAACAATATAAATGTCTTTAGCAAGTATTTTGCTCAATTTAATGTGTCCTTACTAAACAGAAGTACTAATTTCTCTAAAACAAATATTTACTAACTTTAAACTTTTGAAGGTTGATATATGTTACAGGATTGGAGAGATGTCTATTTTAAAATAAATAAAACGTTTTTAAACTACAGTTTTTAGATACATTTCATAAAATATTGTTATATCACTTTTGACACTGACACCCACACCCCCTTACAGTCCGTGGACTATAATTTATAATATTATAATATAAACCCCTGTTTTAGATTAGGATGAGGATGAGGGATATTCCAGAATGTGTGGATGAGGAGTCACTGTAAAGGGAACACACAGGGATCAGGATGACACAAACAATCATGAGGCACAACTGCAACACGTGTGACTGATTATGCAAGATTGAAACATCTTAAATTATAAAAAATGAACATATATACACTTCTATTTCCACATGAAATATACTATTCATTAGAATTCTTCATTAAAAGTCCATAGCATAAAATTGGTGGCTTGTGGGTAAAAGATCAAACTCTTAAGTAAAGGTGCTGACCCATGGACATAAGCTGTGGCTTTAGATAAGAAGATAAACTCCTGATTATAAAGGAATGGAAACTTGGGCAGTGTGGCTACAAAGTCAGTCAGTGGGGTTGCTATGGTGTTCAGACTGAATTTGACTGTTCTGGTTGCCTACTGCCTCAAGTCATAATTAAAAAGGGAGCAATATCAAGCTAAATCTGTATGTGTGCATATGGATTTTAGTGTTTGATTTGATCTCTGTGATTGGCCGTCTTACCTGTGGAGGTGTGGGAGTGGAGGAGGGCCGTCCCACAGGTGGGGTTGGGTTCCGACTTCCGCCCACCCCTGATAATATCTCATCTGTCACATCCTTGCCGCCCTGGTTGGGGTCTCGGATACGGATCTTGGAGGACAAAAAAGAGACAGTCAAATAAAGCATTACAATCATCATCATCTACCTTTGCAGGATTTCTCAAGCCTTGTTAATTATGATTTTTTTTTTCAATAAAAATCTCCTGCAGGCATTATGGATTCCAGTTTACATACTGCTATTAAGACACTCAATGTACGCAATGATGACACTCACTGTTTTCTTTTCCCTCTTAGCAGGTGGAGGTTGTTGTGGTGTAGGCACTATAATGGATGGAGATGGTGTGTACATGGGCTGCCCAGGATAGTAGGGAGGTCCTGCTGCTCACAAACCACACAAGACAACAAGTTCTAGATTAACCAAATTATTTTCTTGATTATGTCTGATTAATCAATGAATAGTATGACAAAGTCTACATTTAATTTTTATATATGCTGAAAAACAATGTTCAATATGTTTGCAAACTAAAGGCTATACTACAAATGCAAATGCATGAATGCAGGCTATGCGCAAAAAAGTTTAAATATAAATTATTTATATATTATAAAAAACTACTTGTAACAATTGTATAAATGTATCTAAAAAAAAAAAAAAGTTTAGAATGCAATAATGAAAAATAAAACTTTACAGTATATAAATATAATGCAGTATATAAAACAAAACACAGTTTTAAATTTGATAATGACATTAATAAAAGGTTACAAAAATTAAAGGATACAAATACAAATATAAATGCATGAATGTAAGCTATGCTTTACATTTAATGCACAAAAACTGTAAAATATAACAACTTTTTTATTATTTTTTACTTCAGAATCATATAACTTTACATAAAAAAAACATACTACTCCCCAAAAAATAAAATTGGAAAGAAAAAAAAAATGGGTAGCTTATTATCACTATCGATTTTTCCACATTTTATTTCACAACAAAATTTTACTCACAATCATATTCCACCAAAGCTAGTGAAATTGTGAAAACCTTTACCTTTACCTTAACCTTTAACTAATTAACCCAAATAAACAAATATGATCAACTTTCACATCAGCATGATACATCTTAAAATACTTTTTTTTTTTTTTTAAATTTAGACTTACTGTAAAACATTAACACAGTAAACAGCAAATCAATACAAGTCAGCAGACTACATGAGAAAGAGCAATCCACAGGTGACCGACAAGAAGCAAAGGAGGGTGCTAAACTTACCATACGGTGAAGGGAAGTCCCCTGGACTGGGTCCAGCATAGAAGGTACTGGGTCCAGCGGGCTGGACTGGGTACTGTTGAGGAGGCCCCACATATGGAGGAGCACTGTGACGGTACTGTAGAATTACAAACGACAAATGAGTGAAATATAATTGCAAACAATATATGAACTGGACAAAACTCTGTAATCAAATGACATAAACAACACAACAAACAAAGTCTAGCACATTAAAACATCCCGATGTAAACACACTGTCCAGATATAGAAAGTGTAATGTGATTCCTGTGCCATCTGACCTGAGGGATGTAGTACTGCGCTGTCTGTGGGGAAGCAAAGGGCATGGGAGCCATGGTCATCATGATGTGCTGATTAGGGGAGTAGACCGCTGCTGCGGGGTTCTGAGATGCGGGCCGAATGGGAGGGTTGTTGCTTGGAATGGTGGGCCGCGCCGTTTGCATCTGCGTCCTCTGAAAAAACTGTGAGGAGAGAGAAGAGAGATCAGTTATGTTGCTCACTCAACACTGGCAAACCGATAAGTGTAATATTTCATGTTGTGTATCTACTATAAAGTCCACTTAAAAAAATAATCACATCTGTAGAACTATTTAACTAAAAACATGCAAGAAACAAAAGAAAGCATCCTAAGTAACATGCAATAGTACAAAAGTATTAAGATTTCAGTTACAACGGTGTTCACATTAGGGCGCTTTATCTTTTCAAATCCAAAGAGAAGTAACAAACTAAAGCAGGTTATTTGCTATTCTATGAAGGGAACTTCCTATTAATAAATGCCTCAAATAGACCTGTTGACACAAGCATCTCGTACTTGCGACTATGTACCAATGCCAAACAACAACAGTGAATCATTATTTTTCATCCAAACAAACTGACAACTAGTCTCCCACTGAATCAGTGTATTAAAAGTCGCGGAAATGCGTGAGTCATAAGGGCCACATAAACAAAGCGGCTAAATACGGGTGTCGCTCATATTCTGGGTACTTAATTATGTTTTATACACACAGGTCACACTGTTACATTTTAAGAACAACAACCACATTTATCACTGTGTGTGTGTGTGTGTGTATGGAAAACAGAAGTCTTTTCAAAAAAGCTTGTTGGCTCCATATTGTAATTTTAGGTTTACCTATTTTTAATTGGAAGTGTTCAAATGCTTGGGGTCAGTATGAAAGAAAACAAAATTATTGAGGAAACACACATTTAATTTAGCATTAGTAACAGTAAAGATTTCCACCAACCCCAAACATTTGTACATATTGACATCCCATTTAATAACAACCATCAGACCATAACATACTTACAGCTGCGAGCTAATATCTTGAATTAATGTGATCATATGAAGCACTTTTCACTCGATCCAACAGAAACGTTTAATTAAAAAGATCCCAAACATTTACAATGTCTGAACCAGCATACCTGAAAGTGCAGTGAGTGACAGTGATGTGAAAAGGATTTAAATTATTAAGTGGATAGGAGAAGCTTGTCACAGGTAAACAGGCTTTTTTGAACTCTTTGATGCTGACGGGACACCAAAACACACAGTAATTGGAGACTGTGGGTGTGGCCAATAGAGCAGAGTTCTCTTAAGGATAGTCAGCATGCTGCTCTTTGAACACAGACAGTGGCTGTACTATCTGCAGATGCATCATTACTCTAACTGCCACGGATGATCGGGAGCCAGCAGCTCTACACACAGAGGCAGCATTTTAAGGCATCATAGGCACACTTCCAATTAAAACGCCGTACCAAATTGGTAGCCAACATGATGGTGCCTTTTAAGATAACTTCTTTAAGCATCAAATGTACCCTTCAAAGATGGTACAGTAGATGAACCAATGGAAATGTAAAATACACATATATAATTCTATTCAGTGAAAAATTTGTGATGCACCGCAATAAATTCTTAATGAAACTAAACTAAAACAGACAGAAAATGAAGACAAAAGCTGTAATTTAAAAACTTTTATAACTCTGAATGTAAATTTGCCTCTAAACGCTTTGTCCACAATTTTGACTGCTCGTGAACTAAATTTCCATCCCTGGACTGAAACTACTTTTAACATAATGTTCGAGAGTTCCTGACAGTCTCGATGCCACATCACATTGTTAAATTAACATTACGAGCTTAGAGATTATTTTAATATCACTCTGCTAAGCGGCTTATTTTTTAAAAACATAAATTGTAAGGACAAAGTGGGACAGATCTTCTTCTGACCTTTCTATCATACACAGAGACAATGATGCTTTTAACGAAAAGACTAAACGCTGTTTTAATCAACTGATACTGTCCAGTTTTAGACATCAATCAGCATATTTTTATGTTAAAATATGGTTAACGAAACTTCAAATCTTGGCTCATGAGTGAATGCTTGTAAAAGCAGTTTATGGTTCACAAATAATACCTAATTGAACATACCAAAATATGTCAACTTCAGGAGTCAGGAGTCAAAAGTAATATTACAGTAATGATTCTGGACTAAAACAAATATTAAGTAGCACAACTTAATATTGTACATTAAAATCATTTCTGAAGTATCTTGTGACACAGAAGATTAGAGTAACGGCTGCTGAAATTTGGGCTTTTTAACTGCAACACTATTTTACAATATTAATGTAGTTTTGACTAAATAAATGCAGCATTGGTGAGCATAAAATTCAAAAAAATCTTCCCATTCCTCAACATGCTATATGTAGAAAATCAACCTGCTGGTAAAGCAAGTGATTCAGCTCCCTACTTTTTTTTGGGGGGTGCGTAATGCAACTTGCAGTGTTTTTCATTGTTCTCATCAACCATATGCTTTAATTAAAACAATTTAATTGCATCTTTTTTGAATAGTATTTATTACCACCGGTGCAATAAATAATCCATCATCAATAAACAGGTCACTAATTTCACTCAAGACATTAACGCTGTTAGAAATCAACATCTAACAGCCGAAAAGCAGCAAGAAAATCCTCCTATAACAGCCACGCAGATTCTCAATGCCTGCATTTTAGCAGTCTTGTTTTCTACAGCATTACAGAGCAGTGAATCCACCCATCGACAACCAGTTCCAACAGGAAGCAATCAATGCAAATAGAAAGAAACCGGTCGACATGCAACCCTAACAAAATAAAAATACAGCAAGCACTTTAAAATCAATCAGACCAACATGAATATGTACAGAGGAGAGGTAAACTGAAATGGAGGATTCTGCTATCTTCGGGGTGGGTAGCTGCAGTGCAGTTGAATGGGCTGGGAAGCAGGAAGATGATGTGGAAAGACAAACAGAGTACTTCATGCCATGCATTTTCCTCAAGACTGCAAATTACCTGAATGGGTCTGAATCCTCCCTTGAATATTGAAGCAGGAAAGAGAGAGAAGCTAATGGGATAACGCACTAATTGGTATGGCGGGATAGAGAGAGACTAACACACACACTTAAGGAGAGATCTGCAGTACAGAGCATGCAAAGAGCCTTTCCTTCAGGAAAAGCCATTTACAAAACAAGAGGGCACTATGCCCTGCTTTTTGGATAGCCAAGTGACATCATCTTTATGTGGAAACACACAAGAAATGGGACCTAAAATCTGCTAACCCTCACAGACGCTCACAACAAACTGATAAAATGAGATGGAAGATAAATAGGCTTGAACAGAAAAAAGTTTCAGTGACAATATTTAAAGAGACAGAAGTTCAAAGCTCACTGGGATAAATCACAGAATAATAATTCAGATAAGGAACAACACACCCAGACAAAGACACATAGTGATAGTGTTAAATGCATAAGGGGCTCAGGAAATGTCAATTCAGAATTAAATAAGACATGTACACTGCCCTCCAAAAGACTGGAAACGCCCTAGAAATGTGGGGTTTTGTTCAATATTGGCATGAATTTTGCACTGATAAGGGACATAAAAAATATCCACTATTAGCAGCAGCTATTACAGCTCTGCATAATCTGGGCATCCGAGCTGTCAGTTTATTCAAACATTGATATATTACTCCAAGCCTCCTGAAGGATTGCCCAAAGATGATTCGTACTGGTTGAACACTTCTTACAGACAACACGGACCAGTTCTTCCCATAGTAGCTCAACTTTGACATGTATATATTGCCATTATTATGTAATCAAAATGAAAATTATTATTGCTGGTATTCAATAATAATATCAAGTTAGTTTATTGTACTGTATTTGCACCATAAAATGATAAGGATTTATGCTGCTATCCAAAACCACACTTTGCCAGTGGTGTTTCCAAACTTTTGGAGGGCAGTGTAATTCTTAAAAGAAATAAAATTAATAATAATAATAATAATAATAATTCATTGTTTAATTAAAGTTTAGTATTATTTAAAGGAAAATTCTGTTAGAATTTTTTAATTTCAAGGCAAGATTTTTAGTCACTGTTTCACTTTTCAGTCTGTTCCTCACACAAAGCTACTATGACCTGAATTACAATGCAAAGTAGTATAAACTACTTCAGTGATTCTTTTGTTTTGTTTTTGGAGCTTGACAGCCTTTGGGTGCATCTAAATTGTACTGAAGAAAGGAACATACCGCAAAACTTCTCCTTAGGCGTTTCATGAAAGAAAGCAAGCCTTTTAAAATTGGAATGACATGAATGTCCATTTTTGGATGAACCAACACTTTAAAACTACAGGTGGTACTTCAAGTAAATCATTTAGGGCATTAACAAAGAGCTGGGATTCTTTGTATTACACAGTGAATGTTCACTTGACACTGAGCAAAATAAACTTTAGCCTAAATTCCGACCTTAACTTAATGTTTACATGGCCTTAAGATTCAGATGTCAATTAAAAGGTCATTACTGCGGAGTCAAGGCAGAATTATACATCCCAGCGATCTAAAAAGATAGATGAAATTACAATAAACAATTCTACACTGCATATGTTGCTGAACAGTGTGTTCACTGATGAGTATTTTTGAATGTGTTTTTCTGTCTGTCAAAAGTTTAAAGAGCCAGACAGGATGATCCTTGAATGTAGTAGATCATGTAGCTAGTCAAGCTTACAATGGACTACTACAGACAAGATCTACTATCTACACCTGGCAATTACTTCTGAACAAAAGGATTTATTTTGTTACAGCAACAATTTAACACAGCAGCAAACACACTCTAACAAATGAAGCACACTACAAGACATGTTGTAAAGGTACAGTAAAGTCTTTTTTATTAATCCATGTCATTCCAAACCTGTATGATTTTCTTTCTTTGATAGATTATCACATCTCAGGTTTTTTTTGTTTGTTTGTTTTTTTTTGGCTCAGACAAATTGTTGTCTGAATAAATGGATTTCAAGTACTGCCAAAAATTACTCTGTGGAATCAATATAAAATTGTGAAATTCAGCAAACAGTCACAATGCTTATCCACGATGGACCATTATTTTCATGATCAATTATTAGTGTCACTTATGAAACAACTAATCGTGAGTCACTAAACAGGGTGCTCTGAAAAAGTTTTTTCATCATTTATCCCCCTTCATGTAATTTCAAACCAGTATGAATTATTTCCTTCTACGAAACACAAAAGACATTTTAAAGAATGCTGAGGTCTAAAGGTGTGCCTTTACTTGTAGTTCAATTCTCTTAGTTCATTTGGCTCAAACCCAAAAAGAAAATAATACATTGAGTCCTGGTTCATTTAATGCCAAAGTATACTACGTGAACACAAGGGTCTGCATACAGTGCATATGAAGCAAATTTCATTTTTTGTAACCGCGTATACAAAGAAAAAGGATCGCAATGCATTCCGAAAATCTCAGAATCTATGCTAAATCATTTCTTGTAAAACAATTCAAGAAAAGACTATTAAGGAGCCATTGGCTCCTATAAGAGCAGTCATGTTACTGCATTTGTGTATGTCAAATGGATTATACTTTGAAAGACTACGTGTGTGGCTGTGTGCATATGCTAGTGTATAACAACTTAGTAGGACAGCTTTTATGATGTATATTTTGCAAACTTAGGGAACATCCAAAACAATTGTTTGTGCTGGGCTAAAAGCACTTTTTGTATATATTGTATAGTGGTATTTTTAAATGCTTGTAATTCACGAAGAGCTTATTTATCTGTGCTAACAAAGCAATCGCACCAGAGTTTGTTTTAATCAAAGCTAAATCTTCAAAATGTAAACATGTTCTAAAATAACACAGAGCCCCATTGAAAAAAATATGAGACAAAATATCTCCTCAAGTAGCACAAAAGAAATAAAGTCATACAGATTTGGAGCAACATGAGGGGGGGGGTTATGGTTAGTGCTGGGGGGGCATAAATGATGACAATTTTTTTTTGGGGGGGGGTGGGTGAACTGTCCTTTTAATTGTGTGCAGAGCGAATTCAGTCTTGCAGTGTTTGTTTGACAAGCCCCGGGACAATTTTTAAATAAAGGGTCCACATCGCCAGATACAATAATTCACAATACTCCAGAGCAGTGGTCTTCAACCAGGGGGCCCAACAAATTTCCTGGGTAAAATTAATTTCTTTAATTTAATTTCTAATTAAATATAGCTTACAGCAAAAACACAAATGTAAAAGATTGTTTTGAACTCTCGTTCTTTTGAATATAAAATCTTGATTTACAACCAGAGCATTATAAAATTTTACATTTATTGTTTGTGATGTAGCTAATTTCTTATGAAATTAATCCTTAAAAATTACTGCTATTCAGGAACGAGAGCTGGAAATGTTGTCATCGTGGGCCGCAAAACTGCCACCTATGGCAGTGGTTCCCAATTTACCTTAGGTATGCTTCTGGGTACATATCAGCTTATGGTCTTGGAATCCAAAAAGTTGGGAACCACTGCCATAATGGACAGTTTTGCACCCAATGACAAGGTCTCGCTCCTGAGTACATTGGAGATGAAAACAATCTCTCAAAATGATCGCAATGAACAGGATCAATGTGTTACGTTAGCCTAAATATGCTTATGAGGTGTGAGAAAGGAGGCCATGCATTTGTGTACATTACCTGGTGATGGGTAGGACGAGGCCCAGGGGCAAACTGATTGAAGGCAAAAAACGGCATGGCACAGGGGGAGAATCAGAGAGAGAAAAAAAAAAGCGAGAGGTAAGAATGATCACCCACAAACACATAAACCACAAGCTGTGCATGGCATACGCAGCGCACTTCCCGAGAAGGAAGTAATGACGCAAGGTATGTTATATGTACCATATAAACAACACCAACTAATGACCACAAACCACACCATAAACAACTGCATAGCATTCAGCGGAAAGAAAGCGTTTCTAACAGAAGTCTGATTTTAAAAGATAACATGGAATCACAGGCACTCACCGGGCGGCTCTGAGGCTGTGTGTTCATTGGCTGGTTTGGCTGAGGGTAGACCAGAGAGGTCGTGCCGGCATTCTGCCCCGTTGTGTACAGAGACTGCAGAGTCACGGGGTCCGAGGGAGGTCCAGTAGAGACCGGCAGAGAAAGAGAAACAGCAGTTAGGATGGATGTGAGTTTTACCCTCTCTAATAAAATCCCTACAGCTGAGTGAGCATGTGCGGCGTGAGTGTGGGTGACAGAGTGAGTGTGTCCACTCCCTGCCGCTGCAAACACTGCGGTCTGCTGACACTGACAAATCTGCCATCTCTCAACGCTGCCTTCAAGGCAGAGAAAGGGAGAGAGAAATAGAGGCGTAGTCCTGTGCAGACATGAGTGGGCGCAAACTGAGTGTGCCTTTAGGTTGGGGATATATTGAACTACACAGGGTGACAGAACAGTTGCTTTCATTCAAAGCAACTTACAGTTCGTTTATTTTGCTGTCAGTCTACCTTGCTCAAGGGGAAGAATGGTGATGGCTTAAGGGCTGCCCAGTGTGGGGACTGAACCTAAAACCTCTAGGTTTTCCTGAAAGGATTTAAAAATGATTGGGCAAAAGCAAAATATAGAGGGTTTTTTATTAAGTGGTCAACCAGTACAAGTTTTTTGAATGGCCAATGCAGATGCAAATATTTAGTTTCTTTATTTTTGAAATATTTATTTATGTTTATTTTTTGTCTTTTATTATGATATGACAGTGTGTAGACAATAAGTAAGGTGTGAGAGCAACGGGCTTGGGATCTGGAACCGTCTGTGAGCCTGGACTTGAACTCAGAACACCCGAAGCGCAATTTGCTAAATATTTATTTAGCAAATTGTACTCCAGCAAATAATATTTACAAAGTAAAAAAAACAACTCTTATTTTATATAATGTTCCTTAAAAAATGTAAAACACAACATCAAAGCTATGTCTGCCCAGTGTTATATTGGTTTATCACTAATAATAAATGTAAACGAAAATAGAGCTTCGATCTGTTGCTGACTGTGTGCTTTAAGAGATAGTTCACCCAAAAATGGAAACATTCCCATGAAAATACCCTATAGTATTCTTCGTTGGTTTTGAGAATTGTGAGAATTTCGCTGGTCTTTAAAATGCAGATGTCATAGCAACCTTACTTAACAAAAAAACAAGTTTGATATATATCCCTATCTTTAAAGGTGTCACAGAATGTAAAACTGTATTTACTTTGGTATAGTTAAATAATAACAGTTCTGCACATAAAAATGACGTACCCAATGTTTCCTCCTCCTTGTCTAAATCTCTTGAATAAAAAAAAACACTACTGAAAAACAGGCTGAACATAACACCGACATGTGACATCACAGTCGGGATCACCACGCCCCAACATTTGCATAATGTCATTTGATTTGCATTAGCCGCCAGCCGAACCATCAGAAGTTCTGCAGGTATTGTGAAGAAACACGCAGCTAGCGAAAATGGCAGATCATGGAAATAAACGTTATGTTCCAGGCTGTGCAGGGATGGGTTGATGTCTGTATTTGGAAAGATATGGAAAGAAAAAAACCCGTTCTAACAAACTAACGCGAGCCACTAAAGGGACATGGTTAGCTTGCTAGCAGTAGCCTGTTACATTACAGCACATAAGATTTCACTTTACAACATGAGTTGTAAGTGAACTGAGGATGATGGCAAATTATTTATAGATAATCTAAGCACCACTGACAAGCATCTTCTGATCTTGTAAAATGTATGGTAAGTACTGACGCTCATTACAGTGCATGCAATCACGAAAGTGAAACTAAAACGCGATCGTTCATTTTAATTTGCTCCCTGATGCTCGCATTTTATATACAGTATAATTACTCTGCGAGAGAAAGTACTGAAAAACTTCTCCCCCTGTGTTTCTTTCCTGCTATGTGAGCTACTGAAATTAGCTGCACTGCAAAAAAGACAATCAGAGCACAGCTGAACATTGTTATTTACGACCTTTCTAAAACAGAGCATTTCATTCTGAAGACAAATCCTAGGGTTGTAAATGGACATGTAAAACTGTTTTTGGAGATTTTTTGCCATTACTTAAGCCACATACCTTCTAAGTAGATATCAGAGAACAATTTAAAATACTATATAAATCCATTCTATGGCACCTTTAAATAAATCATTTATTTAAAGTTTTGGTCATACGGCACCACTCATAACATGTTAAATAATTGTGATTAAAATATTGACCAAAATAATCATGATTTTTATAGGGCTTATATATATATATATATA
>JAUMHE010000080.1:8996296-9015228 GCA_032359235.1 Enteromius mattozi | reverse complement strand
GGAGTGTTTAGTTAGAAGTAAACTGGCTCAACTCCATCCCTGTCACATTATGACTGAACACTGGAGGCTGACAGACACATGGTCACATGGTAAAGCCCAGTGAAATGTAATTAATTCAAATTATTAAGCAGAACGAAGCATTTTAGTCACCATTGAGGACAAGAATAAGCTATGTTTCAGTATTATGACTGTAATTATAGAGTGCAACTGTATAATGTCACTGCTCTCTTGTGTATCTTTGTGAGCTTAAATGAGAACCTTTTGTTCTTTTATTAAACCCACCCACATGCTGTTTAAAATCATAGTATAATCAGTTGGTTTAACAGTGCTTCACAGGTCTTGTATTAAAAAATGTGATATCTATATATATATATAAAACAGTCAGTGATCTGAGACAGAGTAAAAACCAGTTTCATGGTTCAATTCATGACCCACAAGTCAAGACAGATTAGACCTGATTGGGTTGTTGGTGCCATATGTGACCTACAATCTGCGCTCTGCTAGCATTAGTAGACAGGAGGGTCGCCAATCTCCCTGGGCAAAAGTTTCCATGGAAACGACCCCTGGATTCTCTAGTCTGCCGTTTTGCAGTCCTCACTCATCTTGAGGCTGAATTATCCTAGATTCCTTTATGTCAGTTCCATATTCTTCTGCTCTATTTCCTTCCTCTCTCACCCTCTGTCTCTCTTTCCCTAACTCTCCATCTCTCTCGTTCCTGTGGTCTTTCCCTCTCTCGCTCTTGCTCTGTTGTATGCCGGTTGGAATTTCACAGAAATGTGAATAATCATGAGTCATTATGATTTGCCTCTCAGACGTGTTTACAAGCAAATGTGCAGTACAGCACTGTTTTATGACTTCTGTGTCAGTGATTTACAATCTGTATTTATTCATTTTATTCGCTCTTACTGCAAAGATGTTTTTACTAAAAGAAAAATTAACATGTTTAATTGTAACTACGCTAACAGCTCCACCATTTAGGATCTGAAACTATATGTTATATGCAGTGATACACTAGGTGGGAGCACAATAATCCATGCATGAGGGCTGCAGTACTAATGGAGGTTCTCACATGGGAGTCAAAGATCACGAGCGGCGGTGTCGAGAAACGAGGCCATTTGTCTTCTTCACACCAGCCCCTTGTGTGATCTGTCAGATTTGTAATCTTCAAAACCATACAATTGCAAGTGACTCAAGGGATTAGTGAACTATTTGATAGACGATCACATGCATTACTCCATCAGTTCACCCCCTCAAACCCCCTGCGCCTAGACAGCACATTTTTCACCCAAACTCCAGGGGGCACTGTTGGTGCAATTTGAATTCATAGCGTCATTGATTAACCAAGAGAATTCCGGGCAAATCATATGGCTTGTGTATCTAATAGAAGCATGCTACTATTTTGCTACTATTTCAATTATTTATTTGATTTAAATGCCGCAGTGCAAAGTGTCTTTTGTGTGACTTCCTAAGTTATTTATTAGTTATAAGTCGTTTAATCAGCAATGACTAACATTATAAATATTGCAAGTTGCTAACATATATCGAAAAAATTATATTAATATATTTAATATATAAATATATATATTTAATATTTAATATATTTTTAAAGATGAAAAAAATTAATTAATTCAGATTATTATTACAGTTTTACCTTTTTTAAAAAACGATTTATTTATAAGTATTATTATTAAGTATTATTATTTAATTTATTCATATTAATTTTTTTAAATGGAAGTAAATTGATAAATGTAAAATACAATGTAATGTATTTTCATTAATATAATATAATAAATATAATATAATAAAATATAATATTTAACCAAATATTAATAATTGTAAGGAAATGTAAATTAAAACATTTAAAATTTAATTTAGAAAAAAATATGATAGCCAATTATAATGTAATATACTATAATATTATTTAACTTAATTAATACATTTAACTTAATGTTAATAATTTTAAATGAAAGTAAATATTAATATAATAAAATAATTATAACTTAATTATAACTAATATAATTAAAATGTAATTTAGAAAATAATTAAGGAAAAGAATGGAATAGAATAGAATCGTTTTTGTTTTTTTTAATCTCGCAGACACTAGTGATTATCACGGTGTTGAGCATCACTCTTGTCATACAGTCATTCCCGCCCCCTCGTCTGCGTTTCGTTGGTTTCGTCCAAACTTGCTTTAGTTCTTCCAGTCCGGTGGGGTTTATTCGGGTGCTTGTGATCATAGTGTGTTCACAGATGGCCTGCCGGACAAGTTTTCAATGAATATTCTAGGTCTTTACAGTCAAATGCCCAAATTCACGGCAATTATGGATATAATTCGTTTGTTATGGATAATACGGATTGTGTGGGCTGTTGAAGGTAAGAGCGTGTGTCTGTGTCAAGCGTGCGTGCTTTGAAATGTCTGTTACTTTTTACGCTACATGATGCTGATGATATTAATTAAATTAAGCTGATACTTTTTAAATAAATCCGCCGATACTGGTGTTTTACAGTCATGTCACATTATCTCAAATTCGTTTCCATTGAAGTGCACCGAAAACAGGTGCACTGCAACTGTCCGTGGGTATAAATGAGTTAGAACGGCTTTCCTTTGGTCAACTGTTATTCTCCATTTGCTTCAGCACAATATATGCTGAACAATCAGAAGTTAAAGGGATTGTTCGCCAAAAAATGAAATTCTTTCATCATTTATTCACTTATATGTTTTTCCAAACCTGCACGACTTTCTTTATTTCTGTGTAACACAAAAGAAGATGTTAGGCAGTCTATTCCATTCATTTCATCAAAGTAAATGGTGACTGAGGCTCATTCTGCCTTACATCTCCTTTTGTGTTTCACAGAAGAAAGAAAGTCGTACAGATTTGGAACAGCACAAGAGTGTAAATGATGTCTCATTATCAAGTCTCTCTGTCTCTCTCACAAAATTATCTTTAGTAACATTTGAGAACGTATAGGCTTAAATCTAGTCTTGTAACTAGAAAGCATTTTCTGGTATTAGTTGTAAGGATGCTTAATAGGTGCCCAGAAATCTGTCTAGCTATAGGCTTTTATAGTACTGTAATTGACAATATCTTTTAAAAATCTAGTCCTTTCCATGGCACATTTAATTTGCAAAGCTCTAGTCTTTCTGTTAATACACGTGGGCCATTATCTCAAATCTCTGCCTGGAGATCTGCATCAGCACCTCATCACCACCTGAGACCTTCAAGAGAGCCGCAAGGACCTTCATCTTTTTCTAAACTCACAGTGAAGTCTGTCCTTAATATATGAACAAAAACAGGAGCGTTATTATGACAGCAGATGTGCTTTGAAATAATTTTGATTCTCATGAGAAGTCATTAGATTCCCAGTCAATGTGCTTCTTGAAGTTCTTCCTATCCATTATATCTTGCAGTAGGTTGGACCTGTTGCAGCAAGATATGGGAGGAGAAACATTAGAATTGTTATTTTATTTAATTTATTTTTTTTGGAGCATGATTTCATCTATGATATCATCATCTTTTTCTTAACCGCTCTCATTATTTGCTCTTAAAAATAAATGTTCTAAGAGGGGGTTTGTGATGCCACTGAAGAACCATTTGGGTTCCTCAAAGAACCTGTCAGTGAACAGTTTTTTCTTTAATTTGAAGAACATCTGAATAAGAACCTTTTTTTTCACTATAAATAGTGCCATGGAAAGACATCAGTTCTTCATGGAACTATAACTTTTTTTAAGAGTGTAGTACTAGTGATTAATTAATATGTTACCTGTATGGAAATATCTCTGTGTAATGCCAGATGTGAGTTTTGCTTTGTCTATTATGCTGCTATTCTGATGATAAGCCATCAGTATGATTCACTATAAACAGTGCCTGCATGATGTTTAGGCTTACCCTGAAAACACACCATCCATTCCTGTTTGTTTGGTTCTGTCTGATGGATGTGAGGAGTAAAAGCTCATTTATCACACCTCAGAGCAGATACAGATCTTGGGAGAGAAATAATTGTTTACAGAATCAAGAAATACATGACTTAGGCTGCGACTAAGGACATGGATATTTCCTCAAGTATGTGAGGATGCCTGTGTGAATTAGACTCCACTTTGACTAATCTAATGAATCCATCCTGTTTAAATTTTGTTGCCTGGGTTCTTCGTTTGCCCAAGGGCAGAGTAAATGATTTGCTGTAACGTGAAGAAAATACATGGCTGGACTGCCACTTAAGCTCCTGTTCTGTTTTGTTCTGTCAGTCATGTTGCTAGCTATAATGACAGGACTGTGCGGGAATAGCAGACCCCCTCAGCTTTTGTAGAGAAAGTAGTGTGCATAAATTATAGTAGCTGTTCTGTTAGAAACACAGGATTTACTCATGAATCTGACCCATACTGTATATCACCACAGGGGATGGGTAAAGGTTTTTCATTTTTAACTGATGTTTTTAAGGTGCTGTTAATTTATTCATAATTAAAAATGCATTTCATGTATAATAGGTTGAATACACATCTTCAAGTTTAGTTCAGGTTGTAAAATGTGCAGGGATATGATTCCCAGCAAGATTATAATTATATATTGTATATTATAATTACCATAAAAAGTGTTATTTGAAATAAAATAGTAAGTGTTAAATTAAGTAAAATTAATTGGTTATACCTGAATTTAAATAATAATCATTTGTTTAATTTTGTTTATTTTAGCTTGATGCTAAGGAATTATTTCTCATTTTCATTTAGCTTGATGTACTAAAATAAACTAAAAATCTATAACATCTATACATTTAAAATGTCTCTAAATGCAACACATTATATTTGTAATTAAATTAAAATATATCCTAATATAACAATGCTTCCAAGTCCCTACAAATGTACTGCTAATTAATAACATCATATTATTATTATTATTATGTTTAAACTGTTTAAAATAAATATACATTGATTTTAAGAATCATACCTACCTGTGTTTATGGTATGCTGGAAATGTTGCTTTTTATATGATGGTGACATTGCATTTTTTTTGTCTGGTATTGTCTTTTTCAGTTGTCAGTTTTCAAAGCAATTTGAAACTATTATGAGTACACTAATGATATGACCAAGATTTTTCTAATATATTTCCTTTTCTTTATTGTGGACCATTTTGTATGTCATTGACTAAATGTCAATGTGGGAGTTTTTTCTTTCAGTCCTTAATCAGAGTATGCAACCACCAACTTTTTTCCCCATACAAAAACAGCAGCCATTTATCCCAGAAAGCACCTGGGTTTGATCGTTTGATCGTGTGACGTGCAATGCAATCCTCACTCATCACTGCACTCCCCCATCCCTCTTTATTAGGACCAAGACCTGCCTCTGGCATCTGCGACGTCTTTCTGAGCCTTTACATAAGCATGGCAAACCTGACCAATCTCAGTCACGTCAGACAGTGCCGGCTCTGTGGCCTGTCAGCTTTGCAGAGCGACGGACAGAACAAACTGCCTCTGAATCAATGAATTTATGGATGATGGGAAACTGGGAGTTTCCATATGGCCTCTGATGAAATGACAAGATTTTGTCCACAGGCTTGTGAGGGGGTCAAAATGGTGAAATTATCAGGTATCCAAGAGGGACTTGCCATCTGCTTGACAATTTAATTATCCATCTGTCTTTCTGTCTTGTTGAGTGATCATTTTGAATAAAATGAGGTGAAATGGATTGTCCTCTTAGTGTTAATTATTAGCCAGTTTGATGAGCGCCGTCATATTGATTTAAATTTGTGCTATTTTTGAGTGCAGAGATGAGGCTACTAAACAAATTTGGTTTGTAAACACTCAGAATCTCATTTAATAAAATGTCAAAGTGTCAGCTGTTATAGAGGAGCAATATCTCTCTAACTACCACACATGCGTGGGCAGACGTTTTTTAAAATGGAGACCGTAAGCAGGGTATAGTGGTCAGTGTGAAGAGTTTAAAGTAGCAATCAATCCGTTTTATGAATGTTTTAATGTTGTTTAGGACAAGGAAATAAGCAGCACACAGGACAGGATGAAACTCTGTAGCTTCTCTCCAAAGTTGGAGAGAATAGTACGAAAGTGTACTTTTAATACTGAAGTCCTACAATTTTATTTTTTTATTTTCCTCTAATTTTAGTTGTCAATAATTACATTGTAAGACGGTACAAGTTGCTTTTTTAAGAGCTAGTCCACATTGTGAGTCAGGTGACACAAAAGATATCCGAATGTTATTCATCTTCGCTATTGATGGCGGTCATTATCAGGGAAGCAACAGACCTCAGAACACTGCCAGTGCCTAATCAGAGTAAAGCATTTGAGAGTGCTGGAGTGCAGCAGTCGGGTTCTGGAAGTAAAAAAGCCATTCATTTGCTCCATGGTGAAATTGATTTTTAACGGTAACTTATAAACCTTTAAAAACAGACCAGCTGTGAGCTCCGAGGTTGTTTATTGATGGGATTTAATAATATAAAATTGCTCCAAATGAGCTCTGCGCTATGGCCAATCCCATGAAGCCCTAAAAATGATGTAATCCAGTCAGTCTCCCCACACTCTCAAATCACAGCTTAAAAGGTTATTTAAAAAAAAAAAAAAACTGTCTACTTAAATGAATTTATGAAACTTACACTATTAGACAGCAATTTACCTATCAAATATATTTTATTTCTCTGCTAAATATATTCTGGTCATTCATTTTTCTGGTAAATATTCCTTTCAAAATAATGATTTAATTATATTTTTAGTAGTGCTATCATTACATCAAGTAGGGCTAGACGATATATTGCATGCTATAGTCATGTGCGTCCGGTTCCTTGATTAGCGATAAAACTCTATCATCTGTTTTCAAATGGAGCGGCAGTTATTACTAGAGGTGTAATGATTCACGTATCACATATCGTACGATTCATGGTCATTTTCCAAATCATCAGTGATCATCTTTATCCCCTAGTCAGTGGAGACTTGAGTGAGCAGAGCACATACGTGTCATTATTTAGTCAAAGGGAGCGATGTAATTTCCTTGTTATCTGCAGCTGGGATGTTCCTGTGTCAGCGAATGCAGCACGATGATTTTACCATGATTTGGAAAATGACCATGAATCGTGTGATACACGATACGTGAATTGTTACACGTCTAGTTAATACACAGAGCCGTAGATCACTGACAAGCTACACAATATCAGGTTCAGTATCGCAAATGAATCGCCTGTGAAACTGACCTCGATATTGCGTAGCTTTTAGGTTTCTGTTTGTATATGATATGAACAATAGTTTTACTCAAAAGAAATTGTAAAATGCTTATGAAGTGAGATTGTTAATGTGTTTATGTACACTCAAATTGAGGCTGAAGACATAGGAAGCATCACATGCTTCATTATGTGTGTATAAGGATACTATGCATCTGTTCTATTCATTCACAGAGACCCGCAGAACATGCAGGATTCATATTTAAATGGTATTTTTGCAGCTTAATATGGACAGAAACTAGTCCATATCACATTTTGATTTAAGTGTACTGACCTACTTTTGATTTATTCATCCAAAATTTGGTAAATTCTGTGACCTTTCGTGTTATAGACTAAATTCCTGTTTTATGACTGCACATTAAACACATTACTTTTTCCCTTGTCTTTGACAAAAACTTTTTAATTTAACATAAGCCTAACACTGATAAATTGAGTCCGGTAGTTTCTTGTGCTTATCTAATGAAAATTTATTTGAGCATATGACTTTATTCTGCTTTATTGTGATGTTTATTTGATGAAGATTTATTCGAGCACATGGCATTATTGTGTTTGTGCTTATTTGATTAAGATATATTGGATCGTATGGTACATTAAGCATTTCACACCAGTCAAATCTGCATGCCACCCAAGCTGGAAAGATGTTTATCTTGCTGCTACAAAAAAGAAAATGTTTTAATGCCGGTCCATATACAGAATGGATTTGTAGTGCAATGTAAATCTGAAACCTGGCTCAGTTACTATTCTCACAGGTGTCTAATGGACTGCATGCTGAATTGATATTTTCTTTCTTGAAAACGAATCTGGATATAGATTGTAGTCATTGACCCAGAAGCTTTACATTCCGAAATGAACTTAATGAAAAGAGAAGAGAGATCCCTAAGCTAAAAAATCTCTATTCAGAGTGATTAAAAATCAGATGAAAAGTTAATTTGCTCTCATAGCCTGAAGCTGCCAATTTACTCTGATATCCACCAAGGATCTGATTTGCAAATGGATTGTTGTTGAATGATCATCAGTCTTCAGTCAAAACCTTCTCAACTGGAACCATTTGGAATAATCTGTAACCATGTTCTGATTTGTTTGCTATTTGATTTTAAGATTATAGATATTCATCCACTCAGTAATCTTTCTAAATGGAGAGAATTTGCCTCAGGACGTGGCTTCCGTGTTGTTCCATGTATAATTTTGATCTGTGTAGCTTCATTATGCGTTCTCCCTCATTTTCAGGTATTGAATGTCTCAAAGCAAGCAAAAATTATTATGAATGGACATCCCAGATAATGAGCTGATATTGCATAATCATAATATTCTCAATAGTAACAGACGCAGGCACAGTTAATACACAGAGGTTTTGCCGTCAGAGCAGAAGCGCTTTTATTCCACAGAGAGCTGACATAAAATATTGAACTTCAAAAAGCTCATGACCTACTTCTCCTCTATCCTTGATTTTCAAACTATGATTATCTGAAAACACAAGGGTACATGTTTTGGTTTAATATCATTTGATTACCCGGTAGTTAGTCTTTTTGATGATTATCACCTCAATGGAAAACATGTATGCATAATCATAGTCTTGTGATGCTTCTTATAACGTCCACCTCCTCATACTTTAGTCATGCTGACTGGATTTGCATTCAGTGCATTCAGATTATTTTTAAGTTAATGTATTTTCCATTAGAAATTCATGAATGTACTTTTTCTGCATCTTCATTTGGGCTAATTTTCGGCACCTTTGGCTTCATCAATGGACGTCTGGAGTAATAATACACTACTGTTTACTGTTGTTTCCTTACAGAAAGGAACACTTTCATTCTAGAGAATGCAATCAAATTGATAAAAGTGACAGTAAAGATATTTATAAAGTTATAAAATTCTGTTCTTTTGAACTTTCTATTCATCAAAGATATATAATAAAAATAAAATAAAAAATTTTAAGCAGCACAACTGATGCTCAAAATTCTGCTTTGTGTCACAGAAGTAAAATGCATTTTGAAATATATTAAAATAGAAAACATTTACTTTAAATTAGAATAATATTTTGTAATGCTCTAAATCTTACAGAGCCCAAACTATTGCATGTTAACACCCAGAAAGCCCAAATGTGATTAGGTTTGGCCTTTAAATAAAACTCGGCAGTTGGCCTGTAACTGCAAAATTGCATGGGCCGGATTGAATGAATGATAATCTGACCCTCACTGATGTAAGTGACACAAGCGATTCAATTGAAAGACTAAATATCTACTAAAACATCTGTCACAACCTCCATGAACTCTTCCTTCAGTGGGAATCCAGGAGGTTTTATTTTTCCTGAACTGTGCGACAACAAATGGGTGTGTTATTCACTGAATTAAAAAGTAAACATTCACATCAAAATCATTAAAAAGTTTGTCACAAATGATTGTGTTTTTGGAGCAGAGATAAAAATCAGTAGTGCGAAATATGCTTCAATGACTTATACATTTTCTCAGTGCACCCACCATTGGCAGGTGTGGTTAATTTTGCTCTTTGAATGTGACTGGTTTGTTTTTTTCAGCTCCTGGCCCACATTGCCATAGAGATGAGAGTTGTAAATTGGGAAAGCAGGGGATTAGTGTTGGGTCTGTAAACTGTGAGCAGGCTGTTCCACTGACCCACTGCTCATTCAGCGCCATCACATTTGGCTCCTGTCTGCAAATGTTAGACAGTCACATAGCAGAGATATGCAGGGGTTTATATGCAAAACATCCCCCTGACGTCTGCTCAGAATCCTGACATAACAGAGTGAGACAAATCTCTTGTTGGACTGCAGCGAATGCTTTACTGCCACTGTATCACAGACATGTTTCATTGATAGCTTTTGTAGGTCAGTAAATCCCAATTCTGGATCCAACAAAGGATTTAAGTGGAAAATGCTTGTTTGATTTCTTAAATGGATAGTTCATCCACCCAAAAATAATATAAAGAATAAAGTGGAAATGTTTTGAGAATGAAGTTGAAATATTTTGAGAATAAAGATTAAAGTTTTAATATTTTGAGAGTATATTCTAGCTTTTTGCACATGCAAATGGCCCGGATTGAGAGCAGAATCTACTGTAGGCTATAGGCCTACTCTAAAAAAAAATATTTTTAATTTCTACTATTTAAATTTTCGAAACCTTTCAACTATTCTCATAGTGTTTTGACTTTCTTATACTACTTATTCTAGTAGTAATTCAACTTTATTCTAGCAATATTTTGACTTATTCTCGTAATTATGACTTGATTTTCTAAATATTGTGACTTTAATCTGGTGATTTTTATTATTAATTTTTTTTAATGTGGCACAAAAATGGCATTGCAGTTTTGTTCCCATTTAAAGAATTGGAAGTTTCTTCAAAATACAGTGTTGTTGTTACAGTAACTGAAACTGTTAAAAATAATTAAAGTAAAAATAAGTTAAAAATATAAATAGTAAAACAGAGTGTAAAATATTAAATTAAAAACTCAGAATCAACTAATTAAAATATAGTAGAATTTAATACATAATATAGTAGAATAACAATAAGGAAATGTAACAAAAAAAATAAACTTAAGCACATATACACAAGCAATATTAGTAAAACATAAATTTAAATAAAAACTGAGAATGTTAAGATACAAATAATGCTAAAATAAATATCTTTTTGTGTTCCACAGAAGAAACCTCATGAGGGTGAGTGTATGATGACAGAGAGTTTATTTTTGGCTCAACTGTCGCTTTAAGTTTACCGTGAAACTACAAAACCATTTTCTGCTTTCTATATGTCAGACTTGTCATCGGTTGCAGACTGGTGCTGTTGTTCTTTTGAAGATGGATTGTGAGTTTACACACTCAGACACACTGCGACGGTCCCCGTGGTCTAGTGAATGTTTTAGCATCCCACCCATAGGTTGACTGACAGATCTGGAGCACAGAGGATCAATGCACTCTGTCCTGTTTCTGGATGCAGAATTCTGAGCATGTCCTCACACTAGTTCACACGTTCACGATGTGTCGTATAGCTGCTCACTGTTAAACATGGAAGCTATTGATCAGTTTAGAATATCTATTACAATCAGCGCTGTTTGAATCCATCATGTACTGGAGACATGCTGTTTCAGTTGCATAATCATGTTTACAATTACACTTTTTCCCTTTTTATATTACAGCAACAGCTCTCCAGCTATATACATGAACTAGACAAGTTTGGTCAGATGTTCTTGTTTTAATGAGATATCATCTGTGCAAAGGATTCACATAATCAATATCAAATTTATTTGATTTGCGATCAAGCTAAAAGTGTATTTATTTCATTTATTTCCAGGATAAGATTAGATTTTGAAACTGATTAGACTTTTGGATCCTAATGTATGTCAGGAACATAAACTGAATATAATATTAGTGTTTTGTGTGTTTATGTCTGCGTGTGTTGGGATATTTGATATAATGGAATGTAAGACCGTAGGGATCTGCATAGTTTGTGAGGGTTTGTGTGTCGTGTATGATCAAAGCTTGATTTAATTAACTCTACATGAATTTTTCAGTATGTTTCAAGGGCAATGTTTGTGCTTCTTCCATCTGAGTAAAACAGACAAGAAGACCAGCACTGGAGATCAGGACAATAAAAAGCATTATGAAATGAGAATTTACTGTAGTATTAAGGCTCTAGAATAATTCTAAATTAGAAATAAGAATAAAAAAATAAGTTTAAGAATATTTTTGCCTGTTTGAGATGAAAAGATTGAAATGTTGTGTTAAGAACATGTAGCCAAAATAAATCAGGTGAGTCACCTTTACCAATGGACCGCAAACTGCAATCAATTATCAATGTTTTTGTTAGAAATCGAATGTCATGATTCATTGAGAAATTGAAATTCACAGCATTTATGTTTATTTTGAGTAGTATACACACTCTACATTTATCTTAAATATAGTTTACATCACATTCACGGTTCCTGGTGGAGATAAACAAAAAATGATTCTTGATTCAGTGAGAGTTGGTTGATTCATTGGCTAAGTGAGTCTGATTCAAACTGCTAAAGGAGCGGTCACATTTATAATTTGTTTGAAATGCAAAATTCACTCATTTCAATAAGAATCTGCACAGTGCACACATTTTTCTGAGTTTCCTGTAAGGGCAAAAGATTTTCCAAGGCAGATTCTGCATCAGGTTCAAAATTGTCATGCCAGGAAGCTGTTTGGTTTGAAATTATTTCTGTGGGAATTATGCTTTATGCATTACAACTATTGACAATGGAACTTTTTTTGGCTGCGAAATTTGCCAAAATTTCACAAATGCGATTCCACGTTAGCTGGCCAAAACTGTTTTGTTCAACAGAAAGTTGCTTGGTTTGAAAGTGACTTCTGTATGAATGCTACTTTTTCCATCACAACTTTATTACCACTGGACAGTGGACTTTTTTTGCCAAAATAAAATTTAGAAAAATGTGGTTGCAGCTTTACTGTGAATCGTTGTGAGTCTTTTTGACTTGAACTGGTATGTAAGAGTCATTTGTTCCTAAATCAGACATCATAGCTCATTCTTTGTTCGCCATTACATAGCTACAGAAAACTTTGGAGCATAGTACCCAGATTATATTTCTCACGAAACCTTTCTACCTACTTTTTTTCAGTCTTTTTTAGTTGTCTTTTTTTAGTTTGCAATCTGAAGCCTTGCATATGATTAAGTTCTAAATGTGTCTCATGCAGGTCTTTTTATACAATCTCATACTGTATCCCTTACACTCTCGGAAATAAAGGTACAAAAGCTGTCACTGGGCGGTATCTTTTCAAAAGGTACACTTTTGTACCCATTAGGTTCAAATATGTACACTTTCTCTACTAATACAGTTTAAGGTACCAAAATGGATCCTTCAGGTACAAACATGTACCTTTTGAAAAGGTACCGCCCCAGTGACAGCTTTTGTACCTTTATTTCTGAGAGTGTAGCGTAGAAAGCAGCAGCGCGGCCATAAAAAAACATTAAGTGTAGCTCATACAGTAGATTCTCAAGAGCGCCCTTACAAGAGCAAATCAGACTTCAAGCATTCAGTTTCTCAGCCGCAAAGTGGTGTTTACCGATTCAGTTTAGATTTGTGACCAATGGTGTTTACCAGTTTCTCCACTTCAAGTTTCACTGTTGATATTTTCTCACTTGTAGTCACATCTAGAGGCAGGGTTCTACGTTTATAACGACAGAAAAAAATTCCTCAATCCTCCCTTCTTGCTATGATGTTGTTGTGCCATGATGTATGGGTATTATTCATTTGCATTTAAATTCCATGCTATGATGCATACAACATTACACATAGCATAGACAACATGATGTTCCCATAAGAGTGATTTGGTGTGAGCATGATGAGGTTCCAGGGATTTGGGGTGTGTGCTTGTGTACACTGCATTGGCACGGCTCAGCATGTCCAAACTGGGCGAAGAAATGAATAAATAAAAAAATGTGGGACTGAAAGTTGTGCCTTGGCACGCTGACCTAAAATCCAGTGAAGACTCGCCATGTTTCCCATGGGATTAATCCAGTGTGGCATACAGAGTGTAGCGCAGCCTGTAAGGATTATATGTACTGGACTTGGGCTCCCGCTGCCCTACTTTTCATTAAAATATAGAGAGAGAGAAAGAGAGGGAGAGAGATTGCATGAATGCCTGGACAGATGGAGTGGGGGTTTGATTAAACAGTGCACCAAAGTACTGGAAAATGCTACAACTTTCTCTTTCAACGCACAGACAATTGTAAATGTACTGGTTTTCATTATGTTGCTGCATGGATGTTTTATTTGAACACACAAGGCTGTATTAGTAATCGTGTTTTGTGCTTTTTTGTTTGACCTCGTGGGCTTATAAAGTCTAAGAGGATTGTTTGTTTCCTCCTTGTGTTTTCCTCCCGGCCTCATCATATTCTCACATTCGCAGCACTAAACACACAGCGATGGTGCTGTTCCTGAGAGAAATATCTTTGGTTGCCCCTGAGCTGCAGAAGCTGCTGAAATATAAATGAGACACTTAATGGCTGAGGCTGTATCGAGCCAGTGTTTACAGGGATCCCAGGATTGTGTGTCACAGGGCTTCTGGCTTCGATCTCAGGAAGTCCTCTTGCCACTTGCCAAATCCCGATTCATAAATGCCACGGGGAGTCTGTGTGTCACACTGGATGTGTTTATGTTGCCTTGACTGAGGCCCATATGCCCGGGCAGGACCCCGTATGTGATCATCCCTCAAGACATGAAAAATGCTCAGTCACCTTTCTTATATACATGAAAATAAACAGCTATACACCGTACTACAGCTTTGGACATATGGTTGTACTCTAATTTTTCTAAATATTTGGGGAAAAAAGTTTCCCGTCTCCGTTCTGAATGTTTCATGCTATTGGCTTATGGGATTTTCAGATTAGTACCATATAAAAATCTAAATTTGAGAGGTTTTGTGACTTTTAGTTCAAGTTTGTTCACTTTAAGGGGGGTTGCTAAGTTTTTTCTTAACACTGAAATAAAATTGGCAGAGATAGCTACAGATTTATGTGGCGGGAGATTTTAAATAGCCTTTTGCAAATGATTTTGAAACGATTATTAAACAAATACTAGACACCCTGAGTGTCTCACAGTCCAGAATTTTCATTCACCAAGTGCCAAATCTGTCATTGGCTAGTGCCTAAGTGAAACAGTGTTACTCGCTAGTTGGGCATTGACTTTTTATGAATTTTAACAAATCATGGTCGTTTATCAAATCACATAGGAAATGATGTCTGATGTGTGTCTCATGTCTGTGTTATGATGTGTATATATATCACGTTGAGTTACTTAGCTCGGTGTGGCGCTCAAGCAGCTCATGATTCACTGTTTTCTGTGTCTCAGTCTTCAGAACTTCAGTTCTGAGCAATTTTTAATTTTTAATTTTATTTTTTTTTTTTTAGGGAAACTATTATTTTAAATCTTTGGGATAAAATGCATAAACACTGAGAGAACTTTGCTTTTCAAGAAATTCATGTTTTCCAATACATGTGTTATTTTTCCATATTGGGAAATATATTGGATATTTAATTGTGTATTTTAATTTTCCTTATTTTTGTGTTTAGATTAAGATAAAAATGAAAGTTAACACTTATAATTAAATAACACTTTCTGCCTATTTTAAAATTTAATGTTAGATCTCATACAGTACATTATAATGTTAAGATGTTTATTTATGTTAACAAACTATTTTATCATTTTATATTGGCCACAAGTTGGAAAAAAAACCCCCATCTCTTTTGTGGTTTCAGACAGACTTTTAATATTAATGCATTTCTAATTTGTTCATTTGTATTTTGCTTCCTTAGGCCAGCTTCAAAGCACTACAACATATCTTTTGCACTAAAAACTTCTCCAGAGTCTCATTATGCTGATTTTGGCTGTATGCAGAAACCAGTAGTACCTGGCTAAATAATTGAAAATGTCAGATCAGAGTCATATTTCTGAACTATTTTGTCCAATTTGCCATATTGAATAGAAAGGCACCCTCTATCATCCGGGGCAATTGCAAACTAGATGTGACTGGAAGCAGATGTTAGAACATGGTGTGATCTGTCATTTGTGATGGATAACACTTCCAATATAGTAATTGCCATTTGTAACATTTGATTAACAATAAGAGTCAAAAATAGCGAGCTATTACCGCTGTGAAATGGGCAACTGTTATTCTGCATCTCGGCGTGAGTCATCCTTCATTTAACATTCAGAAAAGCTATCCGTTATGCATCATAATTACTGTTAAGAGACTTGAAGAACAATGACCTCACAAATGCTTAAACGTGCAGTAAAAGGCTCTTAGCGGCGGGGTTTTAAACTTACGGGTTTTTGACATGCCTTTCTTTTCAGATGTGTTGATGGACTCCACGACGGCAACGGCAGAGCTGGGCTGGACGATATATCCATCACTGGGGGTGAGCCTCATTGAAATAATTTAGATGATCAGACCTAGCATAAATGAATAATTCAGCGCACAAATTCAGCGTGACTCATGCGGTGCAGAAATAGAAGTTGAATGAATTCCAAATTAGATTATTTTTAATACAATCCATGCCGTTTGTCTCATTTCTGCACATTTTTACCTTAGGTGTCGTAATGTGTCTGTAATGGTGCGAAACCACAAACCAATGTTCCATAACTATGCAAACAGCATGAAAAACTAGCTTTTACTATTAGAAAAACACGTTGCTTATTCAAATGTTATTTTCTGTGCAGTGGGAGGAGGTGAGTGGCTATGACGAGAAGATGAACACCATCCGCACCTACCAGGTGTGCAACGTCTTCAACGCCAATCAGAACAACTGGGTGCGCACCAAATACATCCAGCGGCGAGGAGCCCAGCGGATTCACGTGGAGATGAAGTTCTCCGTGCGAGACTGCAGCAGCATCCCGAACGTCACCGGCTCTTGCAAGGAGACTTTTAATCTGTACTACTTCGAGTCTGACAAGGACGTAGCCTCCAAGGTGTATCCCGCCTGGATGGAGAACCCTTGGATCAAGGTGGACACCATTGCAGCCGATGAGAGTTTCTCTCAGGTGGACTTGGGTGGCCGTGTGATGAAGATCAACACGGAAGTGCGCAGCTTCGGGCCGGTGTCCCATAAAGGCTTCTACTTGGCCTTCCAGGATTACGGAGCATGCATGTCACTCATCGCCGTGAAGGTTTTCTATCGCAAATGCCCCAGAGTTATTCGGAATGGGGCCATCTTTGAGGAGACCTTGTCAGGTGCGGAGAGCACCTCTCTGGTGTCTGCCCGGGGCAGTTGTGTACCTAATGGAGAGGAAGTGGATGTTCCCATTAAACTGTACTGCAATGGCGATGGGGAGTGGCTGGTACCTATCGGACGCTGTGTGTGCAAGGCTGGGTATGAGTCTGTGGACAACGGGACTGTGTGTAGAGGTCAGTTTTGTTTCTTATTCAATGCTGCTTACTGAGTATTTGAATACTGTCTTATTTGTTCACCCTTATGATAGTCCAAACCCATATTTTGTTATTTTTGAGGGTTTCCTTTTAAGATCAACAGGCTGTCAAACTCCAAAAAGTATCATAAAAGTACTTCATACATGCATTATATTCCATGTCTTCTGAAGCTGTAGAACACAGTATAAATCATTATTTATTAATTTTTTCCTCTCAAAGCAAATTTGGCCTCTATGATGCAGTTTGGATGTCAATAACATCAAAATTCATCGTGACTTCAAACCTGTACAATAGGGGTCCTATTTGAAAGCTGCATGTGGTTAAAGATCAAAGGTATACAGGCAGTGTATTGCACAAAAATCTATGAAAGAAGTAATTAAGAAATGTCTTAAATTCTAATAAGTTCAGAAAATATTGTTATAGTTTTTATTAACTAGCATGATTCAGCCTTTAAGTGCAGTGCTTTTTCTTATTTACTATTGTTTTAAAAAAAAAATATTAAAACTAAAGGGATAGTTCACCCAAAAATAAAAATTCTGTCATTAAGTACTCACCCTCATGTCGTTCCAAACCTGTAAGTTCAAGTGAAACAATATCCTCACTACATTTCTGTGCCTTGACCATGGTAGTATCCTTGCTGTCTACAGGGATCAGAAAGCTCTTGGATTTCATCCAAAATATCTTAATTTCTCTTCTGAAGATGATGAAGGTCTTATGGGTTTGGAAAGTCATTAGGTTGAGTAATTAATGACAGAATGTAAAATTTTGGGTGAACTTTCCCTTTAGGTTTTAATAAGAATTCCTAAAAATAATATAATAAATGATAATTATTAAAAAAAAAAGTTATTTATAAAGATAATAATAAAGAAAAAGAAACATGTTCCTAACTTAGTATTAATTTATACTAAAAAATTATTAGTCTCAGAAAAACCTGTCTAAAAACATGAAATATTGAGTCATACAGACTTTATAGCACTTTACAGTACTTTTACATGCTTTTGGGAGCCAGACAGCAGCACATGATCTTTAAAAGCTATTTTTGTGTCTAATGAAGATAGTATCAAAATGAGAGTTTGAAACCACATTAAGCCGAGTAATTAATAACTGAATATTAGTTTCATTTTTGGAAGAACTTTTTAAAGTCTGCCAATCTCATCCTTGTCTGCTTTGGTTTTAATGACACATTAAATACTGAAACTGTTGTTACTTAAGTAGCAATTTCCAGCAAATCTGACCCTCTATACGGACGTTCATAGGTGTAACTGGATGTTCTCAGATTGATTTAGACGTTACCACATGAAGCACATTTTAGGTAGCCTGACAAAACATTTTTTTTACCGTTCCGGATGCCAGCAATGATGAATAAATAATGAATAGCCTCAGCTTCAGCCTCAGATTTCTGCACAATCAAAAAGACACACATTGCCAAATTAAGAAAAAGCCTGCATGCAGATTTACAGTTATTTTACACAATGACAGAAAAGGGCGACTGAACGTCCTTCCTGAATGCACACACACACAAATACATTACAGAGTCTTACTATTGAGAGCTGCCCAGCAGGTACAAAACATTCACTGGCCTTATCCTTATGAAAGCCAGTTGAAAGACATCGGCACATTGTGTCCTCCAGCCTGCGTCTGTCCATGTGCAGCAGTTTTCTTATAGTGTTATTTCAAACGAAATGTGCACACGCGCATGCACACAAGCACTGACCCTTAAAACATACCTGCAAACTTGTCGCTTTTCGGCGACAATCGCCGTTTTCATTGTCAATTGGGTCATTCACGTGAATCGTGTA
>JAUMHE010000080.1:8978898-8994597 GCA_032359235.1 Enteromius mattozi | reverse complement strand
ACTTTATTGAAGACTTGTAATTACACATACCCCCCCACTGTCACCTTTTTTTCTCTGATGAGTTTGCAGGTCTGTTAAAACTGTTTTTATAACATGAGATTTTGCTGCTATTCTTGCATTACTCGACAAGGAAGTAGCTCTCTGTGTCTGAGAACAAGAGAGCCGTAATGAATAGAAATCCTCCAGTCAGTTGTAACGCTGCATTGATAGTGTGGAATGAATAGAGGGATTTGGGTAGAAAAAGGTGTTTTTTTTTTCGCCCTCGCTCAGCACTCGGCAGATATGATTACATTCAAGGAGAGCAGGGCGGCGATGAGGGAACGATTTTGGCAGGGTTCTCCTGGGTACTGTTGACAGAATCTAAATTACTAATATCCCCCCATCTGGAGCAGCTGATGGATGGAAATCGGCAATATCCTGGGCGAGCACAAGGCAGACCATCTCTTTTATTTCCCTTGGTGTTAATCCTCCTCGCTGCCACCACTTTAATGACACTCCTAATTGACTAATTTGGAGTGCGCAGGGGGAGCTGGGTGGACGCTTGACGCTGCTCTCCCTGGCGAGTCCATTCAGAAATCAAGCACAACTAATGAATCCCCCTGTGGTGGTTAACCAAGGGCTGCATGTAGACAAATGGATTTATGAGTTCCATTTTCTGTCTCTAAAGGAAATATGCAGTAGCAGTACTCATTAAAGCCAAGTAGAGACATAATGGTCTAATTGATAGCGAGCTTGACGTGTAATTCTCTTATACTGTAATGTTACCGGAACAATGGCACAGCACTGCATGCTTCAGGTCAATGCAACTTCAAAAGCCCTACGTGAGTGGTTTCATCTCAGTGGCTGTGTGTTTTTAAAGCCTTCCAGTACTCAACAATAAGGATTTTGTCTGTTTACTTAGTTAGACTCTGGCTAGTAGTTTTGTACATGCCTTTCCAATATTTTTAATGGCTTAACCTCATAAAATTTTAATTATATAAAAAATGGTTTTATTTCTATATAAATAAATAACATTGGTATTAAATAAAATCAAATTCAGTTAAAATTTAAATAACCTTTTTGTATTTTTTTATTAAATAAATAAAGAATATATATATATATATATATATATATATATATATATTTAATATCAGTTTTCAATTATATATTTATTTTTGTTTATTTTGTCTTGTATCTAAAATATATGTCAAAATATCTATTTATTTAAATAAAGTTTTCCTTAAATACGAAAAGCAACAGCATTCAATAATTTATTAGGTTTTCTAACAGGAATAGCTATAAATTATACTGACCCAAAACTCTCACACACATTGGCCCTGGGCCATTGGGCCATTCTTATTGTCGAGTCCTGTCAAATATTTAGCCTATTGAAACATGACTAACCATCCTTATGAAAGCAAGTACGGGAACAGCTTGTGAAATAGCATTTATATGTGTCTTGTGCCAGAAACGCCTCTCCTCTCCATAGCCAAGAGCTGAAACTCACCCACACCTCCAGTAATTATAGTGGTAGCACTAATTCAGTTAATCCAGCTGACATTCTAACCCTCTCTGTTCTTCTCTGGAGATCTTCTTTAGTCCTCTCGCCATCGTTCAGATGTGGTTTGGGATGGATATTATTGATTGGCCTTCTAGATTGCATTTCATAAGTAATTACATAGACCTTAAAGTACAGTCTCTGCTTGTTTTAAGGTATAATGATTATAAATAGCGAAACTCAGCCGGACAGTGTTGGCCGCAGATGAATTACCTCTACTGTATAGAGCTGGACTGTGGCCAATCCCTCAACTCAAACCCGCCAGGGTCTCCAAACAAGATGAATGTCGGCTGATTTTGCTTATATTATATTATGGCCAATCAATAAATTCCTCCACGGACAGCTGCAATGTACATTTGTTTTAGTACGTTGACCTTTCAATTAGAAGTAATGGTTTTGTTATCTTGTTATCTTTGAATATGATATTTTATTATCTAGGGAGTACCTTAGGCCTAAACTTCAGTTTCTGATTTGTTGGAGTAAGCTAAAAGCTTACAGTAATTCAAGGCTGTGTATTCTTAATTATGTAAATGCAATGTATCTGAAGTGTTACATTTGCTAGATCCGTTAATAAGTGTCCACTGGAATGTTGTATATGTCTTTTAATCTTTCACGGTCACTGTTGAGGGCCACTCAGTGACCTTTGTGCAATGCTGCCTCTGTTTAAAAGCTCTAGTTATGTGTTTACACTGGATAATGTGTTCAGATGGGCACTGTAGATCATAATGTACCGACACTCTTTGTTTTCAGTACGTTGGGTTCACAATATCTGTCTGATTCATCAATTTTACTCCAACTTTCATGACTGTAGATATTTTTCTTGACATATAGAGAGCTATGGCTGGGTATAAACAGGTTCTCTAACTAGTTGTGATCATTGTCAAGTCATGTCAAGTCACCTTTTATATAGCACTTTTAACAATACAGATCGTGTCAAAGCACTTTACAGCATGAAATTAAGCTTGTTCTTCTTAATGAATTAAAAACATACTGTACTGGGGAGCAGTGTTGGCTCTCATGTGACACTTCTGAGTAAAGAATCAGGTTCTTTGTAGATAATCAGCAGCATACATAGAGTTATCTTTATCTGAGCAATGATCTGCATTACTGTTGTGATCTGATTCATTAGAAAGCCATTGCCTGATTACAGGACTAAGTTACGTTTATGCTGAAAGACAATAGTATTGTGTATTGACGAATGTCAGAGATATCGCCTATGGTAAGTAATACTCAGGCTAGTAAAATTCATCTAATTTATATTATTTCTTATTTGTCCCATAATTTCTTTTTATGTGTTACTACAGTATTGCGAGTTATAGCCAATCATGCACGATTCCGTTGACTTTATGAATGCAGTGACCAATCACATTCATTCAGATTAGTAATCGCTGAAACACCTGTTTTGTTGATAAGTGCATGCTAGCTGACTAAACTTCTGCTCTTTTGCTAATTGTCATCATAAACAAGTGCAGATGTATGTGTACGTATGTTTTAAAGTGCATAAACTCATGCTAGAGTAAGGTCTGTGATGATGTTCTTTGATTATGTATATGTTCTTTGCGCAATTTCTGTAGCTGCTGTTTGAATATATGAGGAAATGTAAACAATATAATGAGTAACTTACAATTTTTCTTTTAAATTGTTATCATGATAAATACAAATTAATTCATATTAGAAATGTTTTATGTATTTAGTTATTAATTTAATTAACATGCTTTCCGTTTAGCCTTACTCTGGAGTTGATGCAATCTCTGGTTATGAAACTAAATTATTAAATAAATTAGCACAATAATATCATGTATCATTGATCTCAAAGGCTGATGAAAGGATGATATGACTTTGGAGCGTATTGCCCAACACTGGAAAGTTATCTATTATGTCTGATACTGTCAAAAACAAACAAAGTTTACATATAAACACAGCAGGTTATGTCTAAAGTGAAAGTAAACAGCTAAGAGAAAAACAGATGCGTGCCCAAATATAAGATGCTTGCAGGTCCTAAAGTGACTGCAGATTAATAGTACTTAAAGGTGCATAATTTCTTCAGCTATGTAAACATAACATGTTTCATATATATCTGCGAACATATTTTGTTATTTTTTTGGCTTTTACCACAGCCCTTTTACCACAGAATTTTCAGCAGTTAAGACTTGAATAAAGAAAAAAAGCTTGCACATTACCTTTACACTTTCATTTAGTTTTCATATCAGTCATTATAGGATAGTCTGGCAAACATATAAGCTATCGCAGGATTGCTGTATTGTGATATTATCAGTATCCTGAGCCATGTATCGCTTGTGATTCCCTCCCTACTAATTTTAGCACTTTAACAATTTAAACATTTTACTTTAGTTAGTTGCATTTTTAGTTTGTTTTATTCCATTACTATTTTCAACAAAATTATAGAAATGTTTTAGCAAGACTGAATCAAAATAAGGATATCATTATAGATACCCAGCCCAACAGTATAATAGATCACTTGGGCTTCTTCAATGTCATCACATTGGAAATGGTTCTAGAATATCAGGCATATGACACATTTGCCGTGACACAGGGTATTGTATATGTCTGGATGTAATTATATATGGCAGTAAGACTGCACAGTGGATGTGGGTCTGGAAAGTCTCTAGATGAATTGTGTTATTCAGCATGGCAGTAAAGAAGGGTGCAGGAGCTTGTCTCCTGAACTGACTTTATCAGGTACAGCTCTCTAATTCAATCTCAGTAGCACATTGCTGCAGGGAGGTCGTCTGCTACCTTATTTGTTCCTGTGACACAGGATGTATTTCAATTTATTTCACCACAGCACTGGACGTAAAGAGACCGCAGTCGAGCTGCACGGACACCAAATCAGATTGGTATTTGTCCAAGCAGATGAAAACCCCGCACGTTCAGTATTTGCATATTTTATTTGCACACTGACAGATGCTATAGATGTGCCTCTTGCCCTTGGGTTGCAGGGTTATGTTACAGTCCCTAGATATTAAATCAAAAGCTTAAGCCTTAAAAATATATCTCATACTTCTGAAGTGTTCATGCAAGGCCAGACCATTAATCCACAGCTTTTGTTTTTTGTCATGTACAGTAGTGGATTATTGAGGATTTGTTTGGATTGCTTTCTGATTCTGTATCTTACGTTAGATATTACTGTTGACTGACCATTTCTTCACTGACTTTTTTGTTTAGCTATGAATGCAGATGATTATATTAGGAAGTTTTTATTGTATGGCGCAATGTTTTTGTCATTTTGCCTTGCTGTGATAGACACTGCAGCTGCCAAGATGCAGAAGTTTCACTAGACACAAAACCCCCATGTGTCACGATCCACTCTAATATTCAGTTCGTTATATTTATATGTAAGGAAGAATTGTTGGCAGGCCATTGAATTATTAGACTATAATGCACACCCAAGGTGTCATGTTCCATTACACTTCAGGTGTGCTTTTTTTTCTAATAATACAATGGACCGGAGTCAGTTATTCCACTTACACTAACATTACCACACCTTAAGACATTGTTCAGATGTTGTATTTCAAGACATTGGGCAGTTTTTGTCCTTAAATGCTCTTGTGTAGGATTCATTTCTTACGCATCTCATCCCATGCTTCCGTTGCTAATTCCAAAACAACGTTTTGGACATAGTAACGGAGGCTTGAACCATTGATAGCAGACTAATGCGGTTATTAATGGAGTTAGGAGAGAGAGAGATTAAGCGTGTGAATCACCGGATCTGTTTGTTTCTCAACAGAGTGCAGCAGCAGCATTTATACTAATAGTGAAAGTTTTGTTTATACTGTATGCTTCAAGAACAGTGCCGTTATTACCTAGCTAGTGACATGACAATGACATGTAGCATAAGCTATTACTGATGAAATCATCAGAGCCAGCACTGACAACATGTTTTTTTCCCCATGTGTGTGCGTTTATATGAGAGAAAGAGAGAGAGAGGGAGAAAGAGAGTGCTTTCCATACACAATAAAACTTAATTTTGTTGAGAAAACATGGAAATAATTTGACAGTATCCTATTGTTTACTATATTTGTTTGCTTGGTCGGTGTCATCATGGGTTTTGGTTCTTTTGCTGTTGTAAGCTGTAAGGACCTTTGAAATGGTTAATTTGCGATATGGACATGTACTGTAATACATAAAGACCTGCCTGGAACTACTTTAGTTGTGCATTTCCCTGAAAATAATTGCACACCTTATAACATTCAGATTCTAGCATTCAACAGCCCTGTACAATGTATATAAACCTTGAATTTCGAGGCTTGACACATGCATTCTGTCTATTTTTATGTTCTATCTGAAAGTACAATAGTCTGTGGTTGCAGGTAATACCGAAGTTTTATTTCCATGACTTCACAACCTGTGAGAAGGCCTCTTAGTAAATGGTACTTACCATAAATATAGTACAAAATGGTTAAACAAAACTTTTTAAGCCTGTTTTCAGTGGCAGAGAAACACGGAGGCAGAGAGGCTCGGAAAAGTGAAAACATTTAATAATAAACATGAATAACTGAAAAACAAAGCAAAAACGAGGCGAACCACATCCATACATGTAACGTTAACAACCGACAAAGACTTAGAGACAGGGAGTGATATAAATACACAAACTAATCAACGACATAAGACAGGACACCTGGAGAAACACGGCTGGGGCAGAATGAACATTGATGACGGGGCGGAGTTACAAATGAGGTGGACACACGTGAAGCATGACATGAAAACAAACACAAAAGCACATGGACCAAAAACATAAACACGGGAATGAGGCACAGGACGGGTGTTACATAGCCCCCCCCCTTAGGAGGGGCTTCCAGACAACAACAACAGGACGGGGAAACGGGGAAACTACAAAAAAACCAGACAGCAGGAACGCCCTCCAGGGCCGATCAGACAGCCGGAAAGCCCTCCTGGGCACGTCAGGCAGCAATACAGCACAAGGGAGCACAGACAGGTTGGCATAGGCCTCAACGGCCAAGTTCTTATCTGCCCCCGTCTCGGGTAGAGTGGTCCCGACGGTCGGGGCAGGTGCGGAAGCTGGCTCAGCAGTCTTAGGGTCTGGCTCAGGGCAGGACAACAGTTCCACGGCCTCCATGGCCGGTTCAGTGCAAGGCAAAAGTTCAATCAGAGCCTCTGTGGTTGGTACAGAGCAGAGTAATACCACCTGAGCTACCCCAATGGACTGACCCGGAGGGTGTGCAGACACCAACGGGGCCCCTAGAGAATCTTCGACTATAGTCGACTTCTCCGGGGTTGGTGCAGCCACTGGTGGGTCCTCCGGGACATTAATGTCACTAAAGGGTTCAGGCAGCTGGGGCCACAGCGAGTCTGAGTCCAAGCATGTCTCCGGTGGATCGGGCCATGGAAAGTCAGAGTCAATGACGGACTCGGGAGGCTCGGGCCATGGTAATTCGGGGCTAGGACCCGACAGAGGTGGACTAGACACTGTGAGGATTTCACATGGCGCTTCAGGCAAAGGGACCGGTACCGACTGGGTGTCACACGGCTCCTCGTACCGTGACACGGGGCTGGGACCCGTTACTTGCGGGCTAGGAACCGCGAGGACCTTCAACAGCTCTCCTGGCTGTATAACCGGAACCGACTGGACAATAAAAGGCTCCTAGTACCGTGACACGGGGCTGGTACCCGTTACTTGCGGGCTAGGAACCGTGAGGACCTTCAACAGCTCTTCTGGCTGTGTAACCGGAACCGACTGGTCAATACACAGCTCCTCATACCGTGATACAGGGCTGAGACCCGTTATTTGCGGATTTGGCACTGCGAGGATTTGGCACGGCTCTCCCGGCCGCGAAAATGAAACCGAAACCACAGTTTTTTAGTATCACAGGACATTGTGGTGTACATATTTGTGAAAGTGTCATATACTGTACCTTCTCAAAATGTTATGGTTGACTCAAAATTTACTAAAAGGGATTTAGTACAAACCTGTCTTTTAGTCAGTTTCTGTTCATTATGGTTAAACCTTTGCCTAGACACGTGGAAATGAACAGCGCTGTCTTGAATAATGTTTCAGAGTTTATAACATAATCATTCCAAATATATCTGGGCTTATTGGGTTTATAAATGTTGTAAGAATTTTATGATGCAACTGACTGAAAATGTCTTGCCGTTTTTCTTGGTGGTGTGTATGTCACTCTCTTGTTCATCATTAGCTTATGTCAGCATTCAGCATGGTTTGTTTAAAGGCTTTCAAGGCAGTGCTTTGCGTGTATTCGACTGTGCATTGAAGCACACTGTTTTTCAGCTGACCTTTGTGTCTAAAGATGTTAGGCTTAGGATAAGGGCAAGTCAGAGTTTTAGCTCTCCGAGTGTGTTGCTTGTTGAATTAAAGTCAAAACGTTGTCATAAAGAATGTAATTTTTTGACAGCAGCTTTTTTTCATTTTGTATACCGTTCGGTACAAATGCTAAACTTACCATTATAAGCGAGTACAAATTGTCCACATTCAGTTCCTGTTCCTTCTGAGAGACATGAAAACCTGCATGGAGATAAAAGACGAGGCTTCAGTGGAGCACGGGGTTAATCAATGCTGAGAGCTGGATGTCCACACCGGAGCTGCCTGGCCCTCGTCTCTTTGATGGGAAGCAGGTGTCCTGTTGTCATCGATGAGGGGCTCATTGATCAAAGGCCCTTCAGGAGTCCAGTGCTCATCCATCAGACTCCAGCGGCCAGGCAATGTCACGGAAACGAGGACTGTCAGTGCCTCTCCTCCTCACACATCACCATGAAAGAAAACGCTTCACTGGCCAGGCAAAAAAAGTCAACTAGCAGGGATTTTTTTTGTTCTCTTTTTCATGTAGGCCCATACACAGAACTCGTTTCTTTTAGCACAGTATGCTACTCATATAGGTAGGGTTGCACAATATATGAAACAAATTTTGCATGTTTTGATTTAATTAAATAACTCCATTTTTAGAGTTACGTGTAGTTTATGATACAGCATTTTTTGTGTAATTTACTTTGAATCAAGCCATTCTGAGACACAAATATCATATGTGACCCTGGACCACAAAAGCATTCATAGCTTTCCATTGATGTATGGTTTGTTAGGATAGGACACCATTTGGCATATCTATTAAACTGTTTGAATATCTGGAATCTGAGGGTGCAAAATATGTAAATATTAAGAAAATCGCCTTTGAGTTGTCCAAATTAAGTCCTTAGCAATGCATATTACTCATTAAAACTTAAATTTTTATATAAATAATTTACCTGTGGTACTTAAGACTGGTATTGTGGTCCGGGAAGCTACCCACATTTCAGCACCAACTAATATTTCTATTTAATTTAAAGTCAAATTGGTTAAAACTATGGGAATGCGACTTATAAAATGTTTGTTTTTCCCTGTTATTTTTATTTATTTAATTGTTTGTATTTTGTTTTCTATGCACATACATTTCCTAACAAACCTATTCCTCCATTTCTATTTCTTTCTATTACCTTTCTATTACCTCTACTTGAAGTTATTCAAGCAAAATTCCTATATTTTTTCATATTGTTGTATATTTTTTAGAAAATAAAAATAATGCTATATCAGGTTTTTTTCCAAAATTGTGCAGCCATAGTAAGAACAGTGATTATACATGTGGGAGAGATTACGATGTGCTGCACGGTGTCACAGACGTAATTTGGAAAAGTCAGAGGCCTCCAGTGTATCCAACCACAGCTAATTGACCTACATGGTGACATAAATGGTGCTTAAAACTGGCTGGCCTTCGTCGTTTCTGTTAACACATTGGCACACCTGCTTAAATGAGTGACAAAAGGCCTGTGCGGGGGCTCAGAGATATAGGGCATGTGAGGTCTCTGTTGTGCAGCTGTGAAATGGGGCTGAATCCCATACTCAGCCAATGGCCGTCTGATTGGAACAGGCTGCTGTCGAAATGGGATTTTATCCATGTTTCTTCTTTCTTTTTCATCTGTCTTCTCAACCAGCAAATTCCAAAAAAAAGGATTTATTGTAAAATGAAACATCAGCTTACTGAACCTATTTAGTAAAGACGCTAGCATTAAAAATGAGCCTTATGTAGTTGTCATTTATATGTGGGTGGTTGACATTTAGGGATGATTATTTAGGGAGGGAATGTAGAGAACAAGACCAGAAAATTATATAGTTTGAACATACCCGCGGCTACTTAGAAAAGTGTGATAATTGGACTTTTTCATTTTTTAAACTAACAAAGCTTGTTTTAACAGCAGGACATTAGTAACAACTAATTTCTGAAGGAAATACAGAAAGAAACCACTAATATATTGTTGGGAACTGTTTTATTGTACGTGTTCTAAAGTCTGCTTTAAAGTCTTAATGGCTTACAAAATATAGGAATGAACTATTGAAAAGCCATATTATTCGTCCATCAATCTCAGTATCTTAAGTGTCTGTGGTGGTTATGGCCCTGATAACTGACATGCACCAGAAGACATATTGCAATATGTGTTTCCTACAGTTAGCATACCTACCTAGCATACACAATGACACATAGCAACAGTGCTTTTGATATAACGTTGACTAAAAACATTAATGCATGTTCGTGCATGAAGACTGACCATAGATCTGTAGCTCTAAAAATAGACCATGTCATGAAAAAGTTACAAGGCAAAAGTCTCATCCTCGCTTCCAACGTCCTTCAGAGATGTTTTCTGTTCTTTCTGGCTGAGCAAGGACTGCTTCCACATAAAAAGAAATACATATAAATCACAAAAAATATGGCGTCGCATCACATTGTATATTAACCTATAGGTATACTATTTTATACCTTTGCAAATGATTTTATCCAAAGTGACTTACATTGCATTCAAGGTATGTATTCAGTCGACATCAGTCGTTTTATTCATAGTATGTTTATTCATGGTATGTTTCTATGCATAAATTAAGGCAAGGATTTTCTTCTTCTTCTAATTATTTATTTTTTTATTTATAATTTGTAATTAATTTATAATAGTTTTTTATTGTACATTAAAATATTTTGTAATTAAAATATTATTATTATTGTTATTAGGCTTATTATTATTATTATTAAATTTAAGTAGCTCAGTGTTTAATTGTAAAGTATGATTAACATTACAACCAACAACAATAGTACTACTACTAATAATGATCAGTTTCAGCATTATTTATTATTTAGTTTTTATTATTAAATACATTTAAAATATTATTGTTATCATGATATTATATTTAACATTTAATTGTAAAACATGATAACTGTTATTATTGTTGTTGTTTATTTATTTTCTTTTTATTATAAATAAATTTTTGTGTTGTTTGCAGAATAAAGAAAAAAAATGTTTGGAATAGCATGAAGGTGAGCAAATGATGACAGACCTTTAATTATTGGGCGAACTATCTCTTTAACTATCTCTTAGAGTGTTGGTTAGGCTTACACAAAACACTAGAAACAAAAGTTGCATTAGCAGCCATTTAAATGCATTTTTCTACACAATACTGCTTATTTTCTTTCTTTAACGTCTCCATAATAACATTAACTCTCCAACAGTCTATTAATTTAGCATTTTATCAATTTCCTATTATCTAGTTTTACACAAGATGCATCAGCTTTGACTTTTCATGCTAACCCAAGGGGAGGAACAGCACTCTGATTAATGTATATTTAACAGCTTAATGTCTTTTTGTATAGACAAAGGACAAAATTAGCATTATTGACTTGTTGCAAACAATTAGGAGGTTTAGCAGCCACCCTGAATTGATTTATTATTCTGGACCGTTGTTTAGATAAAGCTGTTTACTTGTGTGAGGCGTATTTACCTTTGTCATTTGGATAAGTTATTTATCAAGCCTCTGGATCATCCCAGTCCATACTGGAGATCCTCGATTGAAATGGCCCATCTGAAACACTCATCGCCGTCAGATCAGCTTCATTGTTCGCTGCTGCCGTGCGGTTTCTGCTAGCTCTGTCCCCAGCAGTGCCACTGAGTGACATATTCAGATATGGTTGACAACCTCACAAAAGGAACACAGAGCATCTTAGATGCATGATGTTGACACCACACAGTAAGATCTGGTCCGGGTGTCATAACGTCACATAAAAGAGCTTGTTCTATGAATATTGGGGTCTTTGTCTCAGGTAGAGGTTAGCAGATGGAGCTGACACCATTAATATTTACAACTCTAAATGAAATGAATACATTTGGACTGTCAGTCACGGCACAATGGAGGCAGTCAGCAGAAAAAAGCTCCCTGGAGAGCCGAGGCTGAGGCGTCTGTGAGCACTGAAATATTAACACCAAATACTATGAATGAATAAAGCAAAATCACTCTCTGAGGGAAATAGTTTTGCAGGTAAGCTGGGAGTGTTAAGGATTTTTTGCCCTTTTCGGTAGTGCTAACGCACTGAGCCTTGAAAAGGTAAATATGTTTTGGCATTTGTAGTATACAGTAGTAGAGCTCTGTGCATGAATAGTGTGACTAAAATCAATATTCGGGGAGGTAACAAACCTTGGAACCAGCCTGGAAGCTTTTTGTGTGTCTCTACTTCCTACATTTATCAGTGACACATGCAAAGAGTTGATGTGCACAAAATTGCGTAAATTGCATCAAAAAATAAAGCTCTCAAAGAAAATCAATCCATGCTGGCACTTCTGAGTGCTTCTATATTGCAGTCACAATGAAGCAATCGAGGTGTGTTTTTGTCTGTGGGTAGAAGGTGCTTGGGAGAGTCCTGTCACCATGCTTAGAAAAGCACTGACAGAAGATGCTTTATTTAAGAGAATATGGTTGTTTGCTTTTTGCTGTCATACATTTGCTGCCATTTTTCCAGCATGGTGTTCATATGTTTACGCGTATTTATACATTTGAATGTATTTCAATATCGATTATACAAATTACTGACAGCAACTAAAACATGAGAGTATTTACATGTGCTCAAACATCTTTATGAATAATTTATATTAAATATACCAAAGGTTTCATTATTAATCAAAAAATAATAATAATTCTTAATCTTATAAATTCTGAAAACAGGTTTTTGCTCTTTAATATTTTTGTGGAAACTGTGATACACCATTGAAAAGTTTGGTGTAAATAAATAAAAATACGACAGAAAGAAATTACTGCAAAGATGCACAGAAAAATCAGGTTCTGTGCGTAGATGCATCGAATTGAATCAAAATTAACGGTGAAGACTTTTTTTTATAATGTTACTAAAGATTGCTATTTTAAATAAATGCAGTTATTTTAAATTCTATTAATATAATTGAGCACCAAATCAGTACTGTATATTAAAATTATTCTGAAGGATCTTGTGAAAAAACAACTTGTTTTAAATTGTATTAATCTTTCACAATATTACTGTATTTTTGATCAAATAAACAGCATTTGTTAGTATAAGAGACTTGCAAAGATGTTTGTCTTTCTATGTATTTACATGTAAATATATTACATTAATTTATATATGTAAACTTACATTTTATATACTATCATCATTGTGTTATCACAAAAGGTATCAGTTTTCGGTATCAGTTATCGTGAAAAGCTCTATACAAATAAACTTGAGTTGAATTCATTTCGGTGTTTATGCAGATACACACTCCAAATACAAAAATGTATGTGTTCTAAAACACCTTACGCACAAATACTTATGATAAGAAGATTATGTCGACATTGTCACTACTAAAAATAAGTAAGGCCCCTTCTCATTTAAATTCAGAACAGAATAGTGTTTAATGTTGTGGCCAGAATACATTTTCCACAGACACAACAAAAAAGATGAGTTTTTGTTATTTAAATGAGCCTGTCAGTATTTTAAGGATTTGTTTTCTTCCCTCTGGACTATACACCCTAAATGTCCTTCAACTCAGTCTGGCTGTGGCCCATAATTATTCAGATTCCAGACATTAGTGATGATAAAGGCATGAAAAGAGACTGTTAATGACTTTACTCTCTAGAGCTTCCTTTGCTTTATTCTTGTGGTTTATGTTGAGATCTCTCAAGCATGTGTCCTGGCCAGTCGCCCCTCGGATTACACGACTAGTTTGGGCGCTGCTTGGGTACGGCGGGGCTGGATTCCTGTCTTAGTGCCTCTCAGGCTCCGTCCTGTCCTGCTGGGTAATCCCGGCCGTCTCATAAGAATTCAAGATTGATCTGAATCTTCTGTTGCACTCAGCCGTGGTGATGAAAGTCTGGGAGAGTTCCCTCACACATTGGTGGGAATTAATGACCTTGACTGAAGATGAAAACAAGATGTTGGTGTGAGCTAATAAATGCTACAGCTGTTGTCATTGTTCTCTAAGAATGTACAGTACTAGACTTGAGTGTGATAAGGAGCTCTAAGTGCATTAGTGTTCAACTTGCTCAAGCTGTTGTGTCTTGACATTTTATGAAGATATATGCTGTTGGACATATGTTTGACATGCACTTGTGAATTTCTAGACCAAACATTCTGTAGCACATCACGCTATGAAAAGATTTCCTTGATCTGCGTTTTTTCAGTAAAATATGTTAAAAATTCGATTTTAAAAAAAGCATCTTAACTGTAAAGGATCAGTCTACCAAAAATGAAAATTTGCTGAAAATGTATTCACCCTCAGGTCTTCCAAGATGTAGATGAGTTTGTTTCTTTGGAGAAATTGAGCATCATGTCACCTGATAACCAATGTATCCAGTGAATGGGTGCCGTCAGAATGAGAGCCCAAACAGCTGATAAAAACATCACACATTAAAATAATTTGCCTCGGTCAATATTAGTGCCCACAGAATTTTGCTTAAAATAAATGTTTGTGCATATCCTATTCATCTCAACAGCATTAAGTCATTAAACGATGATCATTAGAAAAGTATCGTAACTGGGCATATATCCAGACGTGAAGTGTAGACCCAGCACATTTTGATGTTTTAAGAGCCAGTTGAGATATTTCTGCAACTCAGCACTTGGCTGTCTGCAAAATGTGGTGTTTTGACATAAAAAACATCAACTTTTTGTTTGCCATGTTACTTTTTCATAATTCATTTACTGTATAGAGTGCAACAACACAAACAGCATGTGCAAATAAAAGATTCTTTTATTGGTTTTTGGTAGATTTCTTCCTGCTATGCTTAGTGTTAACAAGCTTCTAGAAACATCAGCGGAGGCTCACTGTGGAGATTGTTTATATATTCTTGAGATGAGCTCTTAGTTGTGTTTACTGACGGTTTTGCTCTGGGTAGCTGTTCTGCTCCGGCTCATCACATGCTGTCTGTCTGACTGCTTGTGACCGTATCTTCACTGAGCTGATATTTCAGGGTCCTGTAGTGTGACAGTGTGGAGGTTGCTGTAGGAGGCACTGAAATTATTTAAGTTTACTGTGTCACACATTTTATGCTGACTGTTCTGTGACACAGAAAACTTTAATGTATTTAAAGATTTATTCTTGATAAAGAATAAATCAGTTATTGGAGAAGTGTGGAAAAAAGAACCTTTCAGTGATCAGTCCTTAAAAGAACAAATTTCTTTGTGTAAAAAACATTATAATAATCTAAAGATTGAGCCCTTTTTCTACTGTAAAGATCCTTTTGTATGATAGAAAGATTAAAAAAATCTTCACAGAACCATCACTGCCAATAACCTTTGTGTACAGTTCAAAAGTTTTGACTTTTTTGGTAACACTTTACAATAATATGTCTTTTGTTAGCATTAGTTTATTAACTAACATTAACAGTATTTATTCATCTTTGTTAATGTTAATTCATAAAAAATACAAATATTCATTGTTAGTTCATTTAGCTCACAGTGCATTAACTAATGTTAACAAAAACTTTTTTGATTTAAATAATGCATTAGTAAATGCTGAAATTAGTTTATTAAATGCTGTAGAAGTATTTATCATTATACAAACTAATGTTGTTAACTGTTAACTAATGAACCTTATTGTAAAGTGTTACCAATTTTTTGAGAGAAATAAGTATGGAACAAAAATCCTACCTGAAGTATTTGAAATAAAAAGCTTGTTGAATTTCACAAATCGAAAAAAAAAAAGCATTGCAATTAACAGTGCTTGCATTTTAATGCATTGTATTTTCATAGTTTGCATTTTTATACACTGCATTTTAACATGGTTGTATATTTACGAAGTGAATATTTTAAACGGAAACATTTCACAAACATTTTCATTGTTAAAATTCAGTAATCAATATTCACCTCACAAAG
>JAUMHE010000080.1:8957893-8978842 GCA_032359235.1 Enteromius mattozi | reverse complement strand
ATATTATTTTAGGGCTGCGCTGTTAATAGAAATACTTTATGCCCCCTTTCTATCTGTGTTTCACTCCTCCGTAAAAGCCAACTCTCATGTGTTAATCGGTAAAATCGTGTAACGGTCAAATGCATGCATAATTATTATTCACGTAAATCCTCATTAGTTATGTAATAAATTACCAATAATAAAATAAAACCAATAATCTTACAACAAACACTTTGATGAAGACGTTCACACTCAAAGCCACTAGCACCACCTGCTGGTGAAGACGTCTAACAACAGATGGCTTCTTGGATCGGTAATCTACTGCTTTTCCTGCAGTTCCTGAATGTGTGCTCTGTCGTATTTGAACCACTGAATTTGAACCAGCGAATTTGTAAAGTGAAATAAAAATAACCGAAAGTTGAATATTTGAATATTTTTGCCGGAATTATTAAACAAACTGAATATTTTGAAAATGAACTTTGTGAGGTGAATATTGATTACTGAATTTTAACAATAAAAATGTTTGTGAAAAGTTTCCATTTTAAATATTCACTACGTAAATATACAACTATGTTAAAATGCAGCACGTTAAAATGCAAGCCATGTTAATACAATGCATTAAAATGCAAGCACTGTTAATTGCAATGCTTTTTTTTTTTTCGATTTGTGGAATTCAACAAGCTTTTTATTTCAAATACTTTAGGCAGGATTTTTGTTCCATAAATAAGGAGTTTAATTCATGAATGACACATTAAATTGACCAAATGTCACAGCAAGTACATTTATAATGTTAAAGATGTTTCTGTGTTTTCTTTTTTACTTTATATTAATCAAAGAATCCAAACAAATCAACAAAAAAATATTAAACACAATATAAAAATGCTAATTTTAAGAAATGTTTCTGGGCAGCTCAGCATGTCAGAATGATTTCTGAAGGATCATGTGACGATGAAGACTGCTGTAATGATGCTGAAAATACAGCCTTGCCATCACAAGAATAAATTATATTGTTTTCACAGTATTACTCGTTTTACTAAATTAATGTTAAATGATTGAAATATTTGAAAAGTCTTACCAACTCTGAACTTTTGAACATGCCTGGCTTTTTATTTTATAAATAGGGTCCCATACAAGGAGAAGATCATGTTTGCGGATCCTTAGCAAGTTTGAAATCCTAAACAAATTGAAGTACAGGACTGAGTTGTCTGTTTATTGCATATAATAGCAAAAATAGTGTTTCATTTCAGAGTAAACTCCTCAAACACAAATGATGCTGAAGGCTTCATAAAACATGGATGCTCAAGGAGAAAGCTCATTAACTTAGTAACTCCTTAAATTCTTCATTCACCTTGATGTGGAGATGACAGGCAGTATAGCACAGATGAGTTGAGTCCTTCACCCCCATTAAACAAGTGAACTCCCCAGTGTGAATCCTGAGATGAGTTCAGCAGGTTGACGCGGCACCTCTAATGGATATTAATGTCTCTCCAACCGCCTGCTTTGCCAAGGAGGGTTACAGACACATCTGTGGCCTCAAGTTGGCCAAGAAAATTGTTGGAGAGGGCTTACAAAAGATTGCATCCATATCTTTTACTCCATGAAATTATGTCTGTCAATGAAAAAGGCCCGTAATGTCAGTCTCTGCATTGTCTGAGGAAGAATGGACTTTTTTCTTTCCTGCGGATTTAATTTCCTCGCTGTCAAGCGCTGTGATCTCAGGCTGAGGTTTTTAGGCTGAGCAGCTCGTTTATGAAGCGACAAAGTATGTGAAGATGCAGTTGTACAGCTTGATTCTTTTACCATGAAAGCTTCACAATACAGCTTACTGTCATGTTTTGAAGACATTTATTGAGTTATGGAGCAATCAATATGTCTGTGTATTTTTTTTATTTTTATGAATCATTTTAAGTAAACGAATCGTTCTCATTTAGTCACCGTGCATTGACTCATACGTCTCTCCTTTTTAAAGTGTGACCAACTTTGTGCTTTTTCCTACCCTCAAAGATGCATGAGCAAGTAGCATTTGAGTGTGGGCTGTGAAGGTTGGTTGGACCTACGGAAAGAAAGCACTAAATGCGTTTGTGTTTCGAGTCTGAACGAGACTCTGAGTGGAAACGCTGAATAAACTGGGACATGAATTCCACATGAATGAGTTGGCATTTTCGAGTTTAAACAAGAACGTGTCGTTCGTGAATGAGAATCGGCTGAATTAAAGTTGGGCATGTTGTTCATTCAGTGCGAAATATGAATCAAACTTGGGTGGAAGAATTAGCCGATTCATGAAGATACACAAAGTAAATGATTCAAGGATGTATTTCAAACCAAATTCATTTATTTAGGCTATTTTGTGAATTTCTAATTCCGTGTAACCATCCACTCTAATGTGAATGATTCTGTGTTTTTGAACTATTCTGTTGAGTCAGTAAGACTCAATAAGTCACCACCTACTGATGTAATGTAAAGGAGCGGTCACGAATTTCTGCATGAAATTCCCATTGTCCCACTGTCAATAGTGTATTGATATAGGAAGCACTTCTTACACAAAAATAACTTTCCTGATTTTGCAGGTTCCTATTGAAAACCACTGGATTTCACCAAGTGAATGATTCAAATGATCCTTTTGATTCATTTTATCATTTGGTTCATTACATTACAATGACTTGTTCAGTGAATCAAAATCACCACAACACAGAAATTGCAAAAATGACTCCTTTTCACAAAGGTTTCCCAAACACTCCCCTCATCTTCCATTAATCAGCCAAACAGATAGCCCCGCCCCCAATCTCATGCCGTATTATAACGTATATTATAAAGTGTTTTTTTCAGACTAGTGTCAAGAAAACTTTCAAAAGAAAAAGTGTTTTTTATAGCACTTCTATTTGTATTCTACTTTTTTATATTCTAATAAAAAGCTATTTGTATCAGTAGATTACAATCAAGGGCATTTTCTCAAAATGAGTTTTTTCTCCTACACTGAGCCATATATCTCCACTTGAGTAGTACTTTAACACACCAAACTTGACATTTTTATCCCTGTCTATATCCTGAAAGCTTTTATAGAGGGATTTGTTCAAATTTAATTTACTTGATAATATACAACATTTTATTCGCCCTAAAAACTGTCAAAATGTTTCGTTTTAATTCTGTTCTTAGTATTTTTCACATTGCACAAAATTCCCTCTGTAAAACTTTTGACTCTAATATGTCCAAAAAAATTACTCAAGAGTTATTAAAACGGACTTCATCCAGCGTTTCGATTTTTCTTCTAGAGATGTATGCAAATTAGTGCATACTTCATGAAATACTGCCCCATTTGCATATTTTAACATTTTAACAATGCAAAAAATGTTTGCATTTATCAATGTAATCAATCAACTAGTTAAGTAAGGTGATAACTTTTTATTTTTTTACCCTATTTACTTGCAGTGTCTCCCCTTAACATTGAGAAAATGACACACATTTGAATTAGTGAGTCGGTGTTTAAGAGGCAAGAAAATGTCTTTCACCAAAGGATATAGTGTTATACTGAGGCAATAAAGTGTTTACTGTGATTTCCCTGTTGTAAAATGTGCCTCATAAAAAAAGCACAACTGCTCACAAGAATAAAGACAAACAGATCTGAAAGATTACAAAGGTCTTTAATCAGTTTCTCCCAGAATTCCATTAGCACCTACTTAAATACTCCAGTCATGTATAGTACACGGCGTGCACATCTAATATGTCGGCGGGATATTGTTCTGCTGTCGTTCTCCCTCTCACACGGCACGGTCTCTATTGTGGAGCCCTGTGGTACCACAGATTTAATTCCACTCCTGTACACTGTCACTCACACCCACTCTGCCTCATTCAGCTGTAACCAACACCTCATTCACCGCGTCCACCGCTCTAACTCACTCTGATGTGTGAGCGTGGAAGCCTTATATTCCTTCTGGCAGAAAGAGAATGTTCTGTCATCAATCATAGGCTGAGAGCGCCAGCCAAGAGTAATGTTTTACTGTCAAAGCCATTTGGGGTATTAGGCTAATAGAATGAGTTTCATTGTACTTCCTAGAACACACTTTGCTCTTGGTAAGTGTTGATTGCTTTGCACCTGCAGATGATATGTGACACGTATTACATTTACCCTCAATCTTTGATTTATTCCCAGTCGGAGTCAGTGGGCTATTTCTGTGTGGTGCAAACGTTTGTATTATTATGAGCACTGAGGTTATTTTGGCCGCCGGGCAGACGTGGCAGCTGTTGACCGATTTGGTGTGAGCAAATAAAGGATGCTGTCTGTCTCGCAGTCTATGACTGGGAAATGATGCGAGTTTGGGTTTTGTTAAAATGCTGCGTGAATTTAACATATCATCCTGCAGTCGCATGACTGGATGGAGGCTTACTTTTTAAGTGTATTCTAAATTATAAATATGGTAACGTCCCGGTTCACCATTTTTACAGCCATCACAGTTTCCAACAAAACGTTAAGCACAAAAGCTATCACTGAGGTGGTACCTTTTCATAACACTTTTGTACCTATTAGGTTTAAATATGTACACTTTAAGTATTAATATGTACCTTTAGGTACAAAAATGTCCCTTTTGAAAAGGTACCGCCCCGGTGACATTTTGTACCTTTATTTCTGAGAGTGCAGCACAATTGTTGAACATTAAAAATGTTTCTTGAGCAGCAATTCAGCATATCAGAATTATTTCTGAATGATAATGTGACGCTGATATGAAGACAGGATTAATGATGCTGAAAATTCAGCTTTGCTAACACAGGGATTCATTACTGACTTCAGTGGTATAGTGTACATAGTCCATTAATGTGCTGACGCTAACATCATGTTTTTGGGCATGTAACACTGGAGAACCAATGAGGCCAGACATTAGAAAATTGTATTGATATATCAGTAATATGGATTTATTTCATAAATCCTAGATGTCCTTTTTAGAGCTTGAAAGTTTCCACTTTCTGTGGACAACAAAAGTCAATGTTTTTGTCTCTATGGACAAAACTGCTATAATGTGATCCAAATGATCTTTCTAGATACCTTCTCTTACATTGGTTGTGGTTCTTAACCTTTTTTTTGCTATTATGTTTCACTTAAATAGCACTTTTCACAATATGCATTGTTTAAAGAAATAATAGACATATTCCTATTTTAATACTTTCAGCAAATCAGTTTGTAAGAATGGTTGTCATAATAATTTCACGCACTGGCTGCTGCTCCCGATCATACTCTCGTTGCAGGCAGATTGTCATGTTAGCTAGCAAGCTGGAGTAATGCCCAATGGAAAACACATGGAATTATATATTCAACGAAATACGTTAATAAGTTGTTGCTGTGAATTCTCACGTGAACATCTGAAAAATATAGAAAATGTTTGTACTGTATGTTTTTGTTATTTACTGTACATTTTGATTCTTTTCAGAAAGAAAACAAAATAAAATGTGACAGGCTCTAGAAGATGTCTAAAACATTAGGGTTGAACTACTCTAATATATAATACATATATAATAAATTTAAGGCATTTACTCATGTTTTGATAACCTTTTAAAACTGCTGCCATTCCTTCGCTGCTTTTTTTATTTTCATTTTAATAGTGGGTGTTTTTCCTCGCTCTGTATTTTCCGGTTTGGAAGTTAAAAAGTTGGTCTATTTATATATTGTATACATTATCATATAAACATGTTTTTTCCCATGACAGTTTCTTTGTGAAGCAGATGAAAAATCATAATCAATTCCTAAACATTTAGTTCAGGCCTTATTAACATCGAAGCTTTTAAAAAGTAATTAAATTCTTCATTTAAGAAAGAATTCTGAATAGCACAAGCACATTTGCATTTTGTTTTCAGTAAAACTAGGCAGCGGGGGGGGGGAAAGCTGTGCTGTGATTTAACAAGGTCTTTGTTAGTTTATTCCACGGATATATCTGAGTGCCATTCGGCTCTTTGTATGCCAAACAAAAGATTATCAGTGCAAGACCAAGCTTCAAAACTGCACAGAAGGCCCATCAGAAGGCATTATGGGCTTTTTGATTCCAAACAGAAATATAAAGATGGCTGTTTTATAAGAAAGTGTGCTTAATGTGGGGAGACATTAATGAATTAGAGCGATAATAATGATCTCCGGACGTGTGAGGCATCTTATAACAACCTTATCAAATCAATTCCTAAATGAATGATTCTGTTTTGCCATTCACTCTTGTCTCTCTTTACGTTTCTTAATGCAGCATGTGAGTTTGGGTCCTTCAAAGCATCTCAAGGGGACCAGCAGTGTCTCCAGTGTCCCATCAACAGCCGCACCACCAGCGAGGGTGCAACCAACTGTGTGTGCCGCAGCGGATACTACCGTGCAGACTCTGACCCTCTACAGATGCCCTGTACCAGTATGTCATTCTCTTATGCTATTTTATGTCATTTATGGTGGTTTTGACTCTCTTTTTTGAAAATCAGACAGGCTTTGATGTGGTCCACACAAACATCTAGTCAATTTTGATTATCTTCAAAGCACTCAGGAATAGGATGTTTTTCAGTACAGCTGGTAAGAAATAAGGATGCGCATGATATTCCATATTGGTTACATTTAATTAAAGTTCATCTTTAAAAAAAAAAGTAATTTAATTACTTTTAATTTATTTATTTTGGATGCAACTAATCGCGATTAATTGTTTGACAGCACTACTTTTTACATAATAATGTAGAAATTTAATATCCATAATGTATTGATTATAGTATACAAAATGAACATACTCATTAATTTATCAGACATAACTTTATTATTGGTGATTTCTAGTAATAAAAAAGTAAGAGCAGAACATTTAATTTTATTATAACTGTTGCTGTGTAGTAATAATAATAACAATGACATCAACAAAATATTAATAATGTTGTTGTTGTTGTTGTTATTTAATAATTATAATATATAATGACATATTAGAATTCAGCAGTTTAATAAGCTACAATTTACACTGAAAAACACTGTTTAAATGTTTATTTTTTTCATATAGTTTGTTGTTATTTCACTGTTACATTTAAATAGATTTTTTTACCATGATCAAATATCAATGTCCAAAACTTACCAAACAAAAGTTTTTTATTAGTGCACTTCTAGTAATGAAAAAGAGTGAATTGTATTATTTTATTAATGCTATTATTTTGTATTACAATATTTATAATTTTACAATATTTTACAATGTACACTGCAAGACATTTTGCAATGCACCACTTCAAATACACATATAACAATTAATGAAGTTTTAGAATGGATAGATATTGTAAAAAACTGCTGTTGCACTAAACTACTGTAATATAGTATCAGCTTCAGTCACAAAGTACCGGTCGTTTTGACATCCCTTTTACATCAGCACATATTGCAGAGACTCGTATTGTACACATTCTTGAAGTCTTCATTCTTCTATGAGGTTGCCCTTTTTAGAGCTTCAGTTAAGTGCCTCAAAAAGAAAACGAGTGTGCAACTCACTGAACATTCATTCGGTGCTGCAACTCAGTGAGCAGCGAGATTGGCCCGACAGGATTTGCATAATGCTCTGTTCTTCTGGGGAGGCTGGGCCTGTGTGAATGCTGGAGTAGTGCTCTACGCTGTCAATAATCTGAACTGCTGCACTGTGTCCAGAATAAAGGGAGGAGAACATTCTTCCCTTTCACTCTTGTTTTACATTACAATGAAGCACTTCTCTTTTCATCTCTTGTCATTACCCATTATGAAATGATTACTTTAATGTGGCTTGTTAGAAAGCGGAGATTACTTTGATCCAGTTTCTTTTTAAAAGAGCGGTGATAATAGGCTAATGAATAAGTGAAAATCAGATCATAAAGACTCAAGACGGAGCAGTTAGAATGTGCTGGAGTCAGCAGCCCGGCAGACTACGAGGGGAAAAAAGCCACACGTAAAGTTACTTTACATCCCACAGGCCTAATTTAGGGACAATTTAGATGGGCTATTGTTGTGACTTGATGATGAGATTAAATTTCATGACTAGTTCAAAGGGGTCACATACTTTTTCTTGCAACCTTACAACATATAATCCAGGAATCTATTCCTAGACTTTTAATTAAACTCCTGTCCCGATAAGACTTGCTGATGAGGCAGTGTGGTTTGACTTTCCACAGCGGTTCCGTCTGCACCCCTGAGAGTGATTTCTAGCGTGAACGAGACTTCCCTGCGGCTGGAGTGGGATCCGCCGAAAGAGAGTGGAGGCCGGGAGGACGTGGTCTATAACATCATCTGCAAGAGCTGCGGTTCGGGTCGAGGGGCCTGCACTCGCTGCGGTGATAATGTGCAGTTTGTGCCCCGCCAACTGGGCCTGACCCAACCCCGGGTCCACATCAGTGACCTGCTTGCCCACACGCAGTACACCTTTGAGATCCAGGCTGTGAATGGAGTGTCTGACCAGAGTCCCTTCTCACCTCAGTTCACTGCTGTCAACATCACCACCAACCAGGCCGGTAAGACAACAGTAAACACAGGGAACAAACTCAAAATATTTTTAACTTGCTGGGAGCTCAGTTCGACCTTAAATTACACAGAAGCTTTTGTGTTGCCGGGCAACTTTTCTTTAATTTAGTATAAGGATATATTATATTTATTATGAGACTAGTTTAGGGGGTTGAATAAATAAATAGTATATATATATATATATATTTAAAATGTCTGAAACTAAATATTTAATATATTATATTAGCATTATGTAATTATACAATATTTAAATAGTCATAATTATTATACTTTAATTTTAGATAATACTGTGTGTGTGTGTGTGTGTATATATATATATATATATATATATCATGTATAATGTATTTATATAGCAGCATATTATAAAACATATACTCTATATTAGTACTGCATGCATATGTTTAAGAAAAATGATTCTATAAAAATATAAAATGTTTATATATTACAAATATTTATTATATAATATAAGAATATAAATAAAATATATACTGTATATGTGTGTGTGTGTGTGTATATATATATATATATATATATATATATATATATATATGTACACACACACATAATAAATATACACATTACACATACACATATTATGTAAACAAAAACTTTTATTTTATTTAAAATTTTTATTTTATTTTTTAATCGTGATTAATCGTTTGACAGCATTAATGTGTATATATATATATATATATATAAAAATGATAACATCATCAAATTTGGACAATTTTTACTTTTTTAAAAAAAATTCATTACTTCTTTAATTCATTCATTTACGTTTTTATTCAGCAACACCATCTAAGGATTGCAGTCTAATGGTAATCAGTTGATGCTAAAACCAGTGTTGCTATTTAGAGCCTTTTTAAAACAATTAGTTGTCTAGCTGTCTACTCAGGCAACCCACTGGCTTGGTTTTGAAAATATGCCATTTTGCACATCACCAGACTATAGTTACACTCTAGTATCTGCGAGTCTCACTGTTCGCATTGGCAAGTTTTTTTTTTCCTGACCGAAAGCTGCTTTGAGCGTCTTTAGTTTTATAGGACACCATCATGTTTTTCTCGTCACCTGATCAGGTTTCTAATGTTCCCTCAATTTTTATCTGAGAACTGAAGTCTAGTCCACAACACTCATCATATTGCTCTGTACAGGGATTTTAAATGCCAGTCAAAAAGAGCCAGTTCAAAAGGAACATAATAGTGTTTAATAGAGCATTTTAATGAGAGCCGTGCCCCCGGCTGTGCTGCAGTGAACTCGCTGGCCCTATCACTGGAGGCTGGGGCTCCACCGGTGTGCCTGTCAGTCCACATTACCGCTTCACTGCTGCCGTTAAAAAACAAAAATCCACCTCACACCACCCGCATCCCCCCAAACACAGAGAGAGGGACAATGCCAGGACCGGCTGCTCAGCCAGAGACCAGGCGTGAGCTCAACAGCTACGGCTTTACACAGCACTCAGGAACTGTAAACGTCCTCCCACACTCAGGGATTTATTAATAATGTTGCTCTGAGAAACTTACAAGCTAATGGTTTTTAGAAAATACAGGATGTTCACATCAAATAAGCAAAAACGGTGTAAGAAAATAACAAAAGGATATTTAGCCTCAGGGAAGGAATTCCGAGAAGACTAATTAGAAAAGAAAAAAAAAAACATTTCAAAAGCATTAGGCCTACAGGTATTCCCATTAATGTTTTAAAGTCTTTAATACTTTGTTTTAAGCTCAACTAGGAAATTACTTTGTCATTTGCCGCAGTGGAAATTCTTGTGGAGGAAAGAATGATTCTGAGATCCATTTCAGATGGAAATGCTCGTAATCTGTTCCTCTTATTCTCCTCCAGAATACCACAAGGACATATGAATTTATGTTTTTCACTGAGAGAGTACTACTTGTATTTCTCATAAATTGCAGTCAAAGAGAGCAGCGGAATGATGAAGTACCACTTACTGCAGACTCCTTGGAAAACCAATCACCTCATCAAACCAACAGAACTTATTTTCATATATAATGACTTGCTCTATTTTATAGAAGCATACCTGTGGTGGATTCTCTCCAGACGTTCTGGAGTTTCTTGAACTTTCGAAAACTGCATTTCCTTGAAAACGCTGTGGTCTGTTGAAGAACAATGGCTGCATAGAATAAACAAGATTTAAAGGCTAATAGCATTTTTGTTGGTGCCATTTCAGTGAGTTTTATAAATCCTTAAAAGTTTCAAATTTGTAAGAAATTGTTATTTAGCACACATCAAATTGATAACAATGTATGCAAACACATTCATAATGTTAGAAAAGATTTTTATTTCTAATAAATGCTGTTATGTTGAAGAAAAATATTAGTCTGCACAACTTTTAAACATTGATTATAATAATAACAAATGTTACTTGAGCAGCAAATCAACATATTAGAATGATTTCTGAAGGATCATGTGACACTAAAAATTGAAAATTTATCTTTGCCATTAAAAAGGACCTCAAAGTGCCATAAAAGTTATTCATACAAGTCTTCTCAAGTCATATGATAGTTTGTGTGAGGAAAGACTTAAGTTAAAATTTAAAAATGTTGCTGGTCACCATTAATTTTGCATTGAGAAAAGAGCAGCTTGAACATTCCATGAAACTTCTGTTTTGCTGAAGAAAGTAATACAAACAGGTTTCAAAAGTGTGAATAAATGATGGATGAAAGTGGCAGTGGCTCATCTTTAATATTTTCCCAGAGCGTAGTCTTGTCATCAACAACAAATTATGGGGGTCAAAAGTTACATGTGCCTGAGGAATTAAATTCTGTGATTGTTTGAAATGGTTAGTCTTCCTATTTGAAGTGTTAAGTCTAATCACATCTGTCTTTCCTTGTGTTGTTTGGATGAATCTCTCCAACATACACAATGGCACGCTCAGCTTCTCAACAATCCCATCCTCCTCACACACCATCCCATCATTCAGTGCAGTAAATCAAGACACGGGGCCTTTTCTGTCCATTGAAACTAGCGCATGGAAAAACATTTAATCAAAGCTCAGGATTGAAGTTTACAAAGAAACTAAATAGCACAAGACATATTTTTTACACAGCATTGTGTGCTTAATATTCCTGAGCTCTGATCGGCAACAGAGAAAGCATAACAACCTGGCCTCCAACTCTGTGAGCGATCAACCATCAACTTTATACAATGTAAAAACATCTTTCTTTGGGCTTAACAGCCATAATCATATAGCAATGGCACACGGGAAAGAGTACCAGTGTCATTTATTTGACCAATTTCTGTTTAAAATGGTCTTAAAATGCTCAGATATTGTCTTACCAATTATATTTTATCACACATGTATAGGGAATTGGTATTTGGCATATAAACAAAATCACTTTCCTTCCTACCAGCCCAAGCAAGCATGCCAGGAGCAAACCTCATATACTTCGCCACCCCGCTGTTTCAGCTGAACCCTGTTCAAAGCATCGATTGGCTTTAAGGCACCGTGATTTGTTTGATCTTTAAACCACAAGTGCACTTTTACCAGCAGCCATAGTGTTTGCCAGCTTTCACGCTTGTCTTTTTGCTTCTTTAAGCTTGTAAATGATAATGAAGTGTTACATGGGCTTCCAGAGTCTTTCTTTTAGCAGTCAGCCCGAAGCTGCAGTTGATATAATGGCTCCTCTATATCCAAAATTGTGTGGATGCCAGAGGACTGCGAGTGCAACGCAGTGGCCAGTTTAACATGGGAGCTTCAAAACTGGAGACATTATAGCTGATCTTTGTTGGAAATGCTGTTGTGCTTAGGGAGAAATGTATGTGCTGTTGCAGTACTTCCCAAATGTCAAAAACAGTGAACTCTAGATTCATTATCTAAACCAGAGGTCCCTACACTACCGTTCAAAAGTGTAGGGTCTGTAAGATTTTTTGTTTAAATATTTTTGAAAAATCTTGTTGTTTAAAAGAACTAAAATCATTCAAAATAGGCATCTTCTGTAATTCTAACTTTGTCGAATAAAAATATTAACTTATTGAAACAAACAAGATTTTCATGATCAGTTTTAATGAATTAATAGTTTAACTTTACCTTTTGATCTATTAAGGATAATACAATTTATTAAATTTAATGTTCTAAATGAAAATCATTTTATATACTGAAGGCCTTGGCCTTGACTTAGCTGAGATTCTCTGTTGTGATCTAAACCTAAATCCTTATAATGAACTTAGTTTTCATAAAAAGACTCTCACATTAACTCAAACACTAAATGTATCTAGCAATATTTATTTCTCATTTAATTGTTTCCTTTTTTTAATCATCCTCTCTACAGCTCCCTCTGCTGTGTCAATCATGCATCAGGTCAGTCGAACCGTGGACAGTATCACATTGTCTTGGTCCCAACCAGACCAGCCCAATGGAGTCATTTTGGACTATGAGCTGCAATATTATGAGAAGGTAATTAGTCATCAAATACGAACACACTCAAAATTGTCCAGCTAATTTCTCAAAAAAATAGAAACATTCAATGAAAACTTAATTTTGGGATAAATTAGTTATATTCTTCTTATTTAAGATTAAATTGAGATTAATTAAGAGTGGAATTAGAAGTCAGGCCACATGAAGTGCCTATAATTTTAATTCAATAAAGAACTAAAGTAAATGCACTATATGAATAGATGATGTTAGTTTAACACAAAACTCAATGTATATCCTTTTATGCTAATGGAATTGTTAGTAGTTCCAACAAAATATATTTAGCAGACTTCCATTTTGCTTATATAAATTAACTATTTTCAGTTAAATCAAATTGATTAAAAAGTTCAAATACTGTTGAAAAAAAAAAAAAACAGGTCAAGCAGCAAAATAAATAAATAAATAAAACTTAATCCCTGACATTTATTCTAATATGTGGATCATTTTATAATTTCTAAACATGACTTTAATTGCTTCTATGTGGATTTTATTGTATGTAATCTTTGATCTTTGGTTCAAATCTAGAATACAGCAGAGTCAAACTCCTCTCTACTGCGGAGTCAGACTAATACAGCAGTTATCCGGGGCCTGAAGCAGGGGACCATCTACGTGTTCCAGGTGCGGGCCAGAACAGTGGCGGGCTTTGGACGTCTAAGTGGAAAGATGTACTTCCAAACAATGACTGAAGGTATTGGACTTATTGGCACTAGACACAATATATTTTACTTTCCCAATTAATAGTCTATTTTTTCAGGTGCTACAGTCTGGAAAAAAAACACTTTCTGTTCTCTTAAATGGCTTTAACCTTAGTCTGCTGGACCACAATTTTAGATCTATCTGCCATGGGTAAAGCCAAATACATAAGCCAGTGGCCAAGCCATCACAGCATGCTGCTTGTTCACAATACTAGTCTGAGGCATGTAGCCACGTTCACTTTGATGAAAATGGAAACATTTGACAGCACTGAGCACTTTGCTACTTGGAAACACATTTATTTGTGTTTAGTAGGCATTAGAATATTCTTTGGCATGTCTGACAAAATCCAGAAAGTGACTGTTGACAAATTATTATTAAGGTGTCACACATGTAAAACATGTTGACAAGTCAATTGCTGAAGATGAATCAACAGCTTAAGAAGGTCTGTCAGCCAATCAGAACCAAGACTTCAACAATACTGTAATATAAAATGTGGAAACAAAAAAGTTTGAGACAAACTGAGTCTTATTTCTTTGTTAAATACCATTCAAATGTTTTAAAGTGTGCTGTTCTGTTGTAAAACCTTGGCTACAACATAAAGGCCTTAGTAGAGACAGTAAGCAATGGAACATTCCCCCCCAGTATTGAATTGAAACCTTATTTTTGTGATTTTTAAAAATCTCAAGCTCAAAACCAGGTCTTATTTTGTGTCCTCCATGTGCACATCTGAAGAGGAGTACAACTCCAGCCTGCAGGAGAAACTGCCCCTCATAATCGGCTCTGCTGCTGCTGGCGTTGTTTTCCTCATCGCTGTGGTTGTGCTCATTATCGTCTGCAGTCGGTGAGTCTGTTTCTTACCATGATCTGGAATAGATTACACAAAACTGAACAGATGTTTGATTTCCACTTTCTCTTATAAACTAAGAAATCCTGTTTCAAAGTAGATTCCTTTTTTTCTGACTTTTTCTTCTTTTTCTGTTGGGGTCTCATCAGGAGAGGCAGTGAAAGGACAGAATCTGAATACACGGACAAGCTTCAGCATTACACCAGCGGTCACAGTGAGTAAACCATTCAGTGATTTTATAATATTTCATTTGTGCTTATAATATTTACTTGTCTTTTTAAACAAGGCTCAAGTCAATAAATCAACGGCAGACTGCTGCGCAGCACATATAAACAGAACATTTAAGCTTTACTTACAATTTGAAGATTTTACCACACAATACCACACTATGAACTGCAGTGTATGGAAATGGTTCATGTGGTACTGATAAAATGTGCTCGTTGACTCCGCATGTGCTGTACATGCACAAACCATACTTCACTTTTACTTCATTTCCTCTTACAAAAGTGCTTACATGCTCAGAAAACCTCAAGTTTATTATTTAGCTTGTTTTCCATGAGTCTGCGTCATTGATGGGTATTATAATATTGACAGATAATATAATTAGATAAATATTAGTGCTGTCAATCAATTCATTGTGATTAATCGCATCCAAGATAAAAGTTTTTATGTTTGTTTTTGTTTAATATGTGCATGTATATAGTGTATATTATGTATATATAAATACAAACATATACAGGGATATGTTAAAGAAAAAAAATTATGTTTATATATTAAATACATTTATATATAATATAAAAAATAAGAATATGAATATATAAATGTATAAACGTAAATATTTTCTAAATATAATATACTGTATGTGTGTGTATTTATATGTACATAATAAATATACACTGTACACATACATATATAATATAAACAAAAACTTTTATTTTTGCATGCAATTAATTACTGTTAATCGTTTAACAGCACTAATAAATATACATCACAGAATTTTCAGATATGGGAAATATTTTTATTTTATTTTAATTTATTTTAAAATGTATAAAGTTTTTAGGTTTATGTATACAGTATTTATATCTCAAACATCTTTACAAGTCTGTGACTTACTGGTTGTGAAAATACAAGCACAATTAAAAATATATATATAACATAATATAAGAATATAATTATGCTAAAATAAGAAAATAAAATAATCTTATATATTTGTGTTATGTTTGTGATTACTATTTTTATTTTATGTTTTCAAAGCATTTTATTTTGTCCCATCCCGTCTTTTAAGAATCAACGATATGTAATTTTTTTCAGTGTAGGAATATATTTTTCAGAATACATTTCTATTGCATATGCTGCAGCTCCTGTTTCTTTTTCCAAGTGTCTCCAGGAATGAAGATCTACATTGATCCTTTCACGTATGAGGATCCCAATGAAGCAGTGCGCGAGTTCGCCAAAGAAATAGACGTGACCTGTGTGAAAATCGAGCAAGTCATTGGTGCAGGTGAATGTCACTTTTCACACATATTAGGAATATTTTAATATGCATAGATTTAATTGCATAGAGTGCTGATTTGCAGTCTGACCAACATCTTTGCATCTCATCTACTTATCGAGAGAATATAAGCAGTTAGTCGAGTGCGTAAAAGCAAATCAAGTGTTAATTAGAAAGCAGATGCAATCTAGCAAAAGCCTGGAGCAGTTAATGCGTTCACACCTTTAATTATTGTTAAAGGAGCAACAAAAGTTTAGTAAACCAGGCTGCTAATTTAATTATTTTCATCTAACTGAATTATAAATGACAGTTTCTAAGAAGTAATCAACTGGTTAATCTTTTTAGGTGAGTTTGGAGAGGTATGCAGCGGTAATCTCAGGCTTCCTGGGAAGAGGGAGATTCTGGTGGCCATTAAGACTCTGAAATCAGGCTACACTGAGAAGCAGCGGCGGGACTTCCTGAGCGAAGCCAGCATCATGGGGCAGTTTGACCATCCCAACATCATCCACCTGGAAGGAGTGGTGACCAAGAGCACTCCAGTAATGATCATCACTGAATTCATGGAAAACGGATCACTGGACTCCTTCCTTCGGGTAAGTTTCAGTGTTGCTGAAAGAAAATTCCAATGGAAACATGCACTTAAATTTTGTAAGTTGTCTTGGACTTACTGACACCTAGTGGTGTGGAAGCAGTATCATGCAAATAATGTTTTACCTACAGATGCCATTTTAGAAATGCTGTTTTCACATTTATCCATTATTAATTGTTTCGCAAGAAAAATTGTCCAATGGCAGTAAAATTAGCTGATAATGTAATCTCAGCATGCCTGCCACCAAGAGGTTATCCGCTCTATGGAGAATATAATAGATTTTATGATTATTTTATTTAAGTATACCTGATTATACTCTTTTTACTCTTTTTTTTTTTCTTTTTTTTTTTCTATAGCAATATTTACAATTCAAATGTTTCTGTCCAGTAAGGTTTTTTTTTTTTTTTTGTTTTTTAGAAAGATGCCTTTTATTTTTACTAAGGCTACATTTATTGAATAGAAATATTTATTGGTAAAAAAATAAACTGTTATATTATTAATTAATATTATTATTATTTACAATAGTTGTTCTCTATTTTAAAAGGTTAATTCACCCAAAAATGAATAGTCTGTCATTAATTGCTCACCCTCGTGCCGTTCCAAACCTTCGTTCATCTTCGGAACATAAATTAAGATATTTTTGATGATATCAGAGAGCCATCTGTCCCTCCATAAACAGTAATACAACTGAAATGATCCCAGATCCAGAAACATAGTAAAAACACTGGTAAAACAGTCCATGTGACAACTTAGGTTTTGCGACGATAGGAGAATACTTTTTTTGCGCAAAGAAAAAATATCATCATATACTGTTAACATCGTAAACAGCCACAGATTACGTTTATGTACCCGGATGTAAACAAGGCTGATTACGTCAAATACGTTAAAGCTTGCGTATACGGTGCGTTGAGCATGGCCGAAGACATAAGTCACGGAAGAGTAAATGATGTTATTTTTTTTTTATTTGCGCAAAAAAGTATTCTCGTAGCATCGCAAAACTGAAGTTGTTTCACTGATGTCACATGGACTGTTTAACTGATGTTTTTGCTATGTTTTTGGATCTGGATAATTTCACTTGTATTGCTGGAGTGTCAGATGGCTCTCTGATATCATCAAAAATATCTTAATTTGTGTTTCAAAGATGAACGGTGGTCTTATGGGTTTGTAACGACATGAGGGTGAGTAATTAATGACATAATTTTGATTTTTGAGTGAACTAACCATTTAATATAGTTTACAGTGTAACTTATTCATGTGATAGCAAAGCTGAATTTTCAGCATTATTGCTTGTCTTTAGTGTCACATGATCCTTCAGATATTATTATAATATGCAGATTTGCTGCTCAATAAATTATTTCTTAATTTCAGTAAATTAGTTCTTAAAATTTCTGTCAAAAACATGAAGCTGAATGGAAATAATTAAAAGAAATATTTTTTTTTTTTGCCCACACATTGTCCTAAAACTAATTTATTTAAGCTTTTAATTTCATAGTGCATGATGGCACTTATAACTGACTTAGGATCCCATTGGGCAGGGCCCAGATGTGTCTGCTAAGAGGCACAGCTGGACTGAAGTCCAGATGTTATGCCACAAGATTGTGACACAAGCTCACAGAACAAAGATGTTTTGTTAGAAAGGCTTATTTTAAAATGTTAGAAATGCATATTTCCTTAATTTAGAGAAGAAATATATGTGCATCCTCTGTCTTAAACACATAATTTGACTATATTTTGATATATTTCGTATTTGTGTATTCTCTGTATGACGTCTAAGCAAAACGATGGCCAGTTCACGGTCATCCAGTTGGTTGGCATGCTGCGTGGCATTGCATCTGGAATGAAGTACCTTTGTGACATGAACTACGTACATCGTGATCTGGCTGCTCGCAACATCCTGGTTAACAGCAATCTAGTCTGCAAAGTATCCGATTTTGGGCTTTCTCGCTTTTTGGAAGATGACACGTCAGATCCTACATATACAAGCGCCCTGGTAAGTGTGTGTTAATGGGTCACGTGACCTAGTGCTATGTGGCAGCACCTAATACTTCATGCTAGTGTAATTTTCCTAACTAAATTCAATGTCCACATAGGGAGGGAAAATTCCAATACGATGGACTGCTCCCGAGGCTATTCAATACAGGAAGTTCACGTCTTCGAGTGATGTGTGGAGCTATGGGATCGTAATGTGGGAGGTCATGTCCTATGGAGAGCGACCCTACTGGGACATGAGCAATCAAGATGTATGAAATCAACTTTTGTATATTGAGGATTATAGATGATAGTTTTAATGGAGCTTTTTTTCATGTCATTAAACACTATCTGAAAATGCATACAAGAACAAGTGTATTATTTTATTGTTATGCTGATGTAAAACTTCAGCATAACATGCTTAATAAGTCATTTATCTTCTCTTCAATGCAGGTAATAAATGCTATCGAGCAGGATTATAGGTTACCTCCTCCTATGGACTGTCCAAATGCACTGCACCAACTAATGTTGGACTGCTGGCAGAAGGACAGGAACAACCGTCCGAAATTCAATCAGATTGTTAGCACTCTGGATAAGATGATCCGTAATCCTGGCAGTCTGAAGGCCACCACCCCTCTCTCTTCAGGGTAAGAGATTGCATTCTGGGTCAACACAGACTAGAAGGGGGCAGCAAGCATTGAGCACTGAATCATGTGCACTTCATTAGTTTGAACTGTATAATCATTAAAACATGCCTAATTTGCATTTTAAAGTGATAATTTTTATACTATGTGTTTGTAGTATTTTATCTTTTAAGTTTATTAAGCTATTTATTTTAGCATATAATGTTTTTTTTTTATTAAATTAAAAATTCAAATGAATCACAGATATAGAATGTAGAATATATAATACACAATATTATATAATATTATACATTACATAATATTATAATACATGCTATATAGTAAATCAAAAATATAATATAATAAATAATTAATAAATAAATAAATTATATAATACCCAATATTATTGTGTATTTGTGCATATATAGTATATAACACACAAATACACAAAAAAGTAACAAAAATATATAAAGACTGAAGAGTAACAACAAATTGTTAATGATCAAACAAAGTTACATTATTTTATAAGAAAAACGCTTCAAAAATAGGTCATGATTTGTCCATAAAAGCCTCCCATTTTATCATAATGCTTTGTTTTCGTTGCACTTTTAGTGTATACTACCATCCACAAGTTTGTGGTTCAGTAAGATTTTATTTTATTTTTAATTTGTAAATTAATATTTTAAGGATGCGTTAAGTTACAGTGACAGTAAATACATTTATAATGTTAAAATGGTATTTCAACTAAGCGTTCTTTTAAACTTTCTATTTAAAAAAAAATCATTACACTTTCTTGAGCAGCAAATCAGCATCGGGAATAAATTACATTGTAAAATATATTAAAATAGTAAACAGTTATTTTAAATTGTATTCAAATTACAAAAAATTGCTGTTTTGAGGCATGTTGTTATTATCATTATTATTATTTATGTTATTAGATCATTTTTAATTTGTTCTGCTGGGTCAGGTGGTGTTAGATATATATATATATTTTTTTTTTTTGAATAGACGTGGTTTATGTCTCATATAGTGATGGTGATTGTATGTGTGTTTTACAGCATACATCTACCTCTGCTGGACCGCAGCACACCAGACTTCTCCAGCTTCAGCACAGTGGATGAATGGCTGGACGCCATCAAAATGGGCCAGTACAAAGAGAACTTTGCCAATGAAGACCTCACTACCTTTGAAGCCGTGTCTCAGATAACTATGGAGTATGATTTCACTATCTTCCATACATATTAACATTGATTATTTTCTTTACCAAGTTACAGAACTATAGCCACCAGAAACCTATTACTGTACATTTGATCGATAGTCTTGTCTGCTTAGATCATTCCTTAACTGTGACATTATGCAGTCACTTCTCTGATGCCTTCTTTCTGTCCTCACAGTGACATTCTGAGGGTGGGAGTCACACTAGCAGGCCACCAGAAGAAGATTCTCAACAGTGTGCAGATGATGCGAGCCCAAATGAACCAGATCCAGTCGGTGGAGGTTTGATTCTTACAAGTGGAGGATGGGACCAGCCTGTGCACACCAGACCCCTGAGGACCCTCCAAAGAAAGACGTGTCCAGAGCCCAGCAGTAGTCACTTTCTCTGGGGATGATCAAGAACAGATCCCCGTGAGACCGCTATGGTCTCGATACAGCACCAGCAAACTGAAGGCAAGCTGTAGTCTTTGCAATGGCCAAAATTACCCATAAATTCATTCTGGCTGCATTTACATGCAAGTTTATGTTCCAGTATTATCTCTGACTTTGCAGTATTTCTAATAGTGAAGTGACTGAGTGAGTGAAGTGACTTGTGGCCAGGTATGGTGACCCATACTTGGAATTTGTGCTCTGCATTTAACCCATCCAAC
>JAUMHE010000080.1:8928443-8957793 GCA_032359235.1 Enteromius mattozi | reverse complement strand
AGTGCTGGGAATTCACTCCCACCACCCACAATCCCTGCCGGACCTGGGACTCGAACCCCCAACCTTTGGGTTACAAGCCCAACTCCCTATCCATTAGGCCACGACTGTAATAAACCACACATTTAAGGTGGTGGCCTCTTTAAATATACCGTTTGCATAAAAAAATGTTTTACTCTAAGCAGCTTTCTCTATTCTTACATTATGAAATGTGCTTCCTGCAAATCACCTGCTAAGTATTTAAATGAAAGTTCATTAGTTCTAATCAACAAATGAAAGTATTACTGAACACCTTCTGGGTCCATTAAAAAAAGCACTTATAAAGTGCACCCATTAAAATTCAAATAATAGAAGAATATGTCTCAGTTCTAAGAAAAATTATAAAATGCAGTCAGTTTTTTATGATAGTGTTATATTGGGTATACAATTATTCATAGCGCTTCCATATGCAGAATAAAAAGGGTTAAAAAGGTTGTTCATGCATGTAAATGTAGCCACTTACACATTATTTTGGCTGTTAGTTTTTTGGGTAAATCTGCAATCTCATTAAATGAGATTAAATCAGATTTTGATTATATATAGCCCTTTTTGGTTCTCATCCGTGTCCACCAGAAATGTATTGACAGGATCATTTAAAATTTCAGCTTTTGTTTTGGTGTGCATCTGAAATGGACTATGGACTAATAGCAAGAAAAAAGGAGAAACAATTATACATGCGTGATGCTCATGTATGATGAGGAACGATCCGTGTGATGGATCTTGTGCTGGCAGAATTTGCCAATATGAGGACTATTAAAGAACTATGTGAATAGTAGGCAAAGCAACCAGTACTGGTTCAGTATGTTTTTTTTTTGGTTTTATTTTGTTTTGGGTTTTTTTGTACAAAGTAATGTGATATTTTTTATTTTCTTCATGAGTTTTATTTATTTGTTTTATACTTTTTAACACCATTACTTACCAATTAACCATGTAATCACGCACCAGTGTTGTACTGCTGATGTTCTTGTCACATACTGAAAGCACTTCCTGTGCTAATTTCCTCACAGAGCCTGTCAACAGAATATAATAGAGGTGCATGCCAGATTTAATTTGATGTTTACTTTCTATCCCAATAGTAAGTGTTCATTTTTTCATCAGATGTCATGTTTTGAAAAAGTCCCCACTCACGTTTTAAACAATTTCTTGTTTTTATGTATATGTATACATATATAATTATGTGTGTGTGTATATATATACATGCTGGCACTGTGCAAATAGGGTACAATTTGTTGTCCAATTATTTTTTTTAAAGCTTTAGAGGCACAAATCCTGTGTTTTTTGTTGTAAGAATTGTTAGATGTTTGACAAGCTAATAATAACGTAACATAGGATTAGCATAAAAGTAGCTAGTTTTGAACATTTTAAATGTCCCTGTCTCAAACTTGAAATTTGGATTTGCCTGTCCAACTTAATTTTCGGGCCTTATTTTGTACCCTGTTTGTAGAAGTTTTGCCGTCCACATGAAATTGAAGCACTGCACACACAAAAAGCAGCTTACAAAAAGAGGGAAATCTAAAGACTCAAAGTCTGCATTTATTGAAATATATGTTTTATGAATTATACATTTTAACATCAATATGCTCTCTTAATTGTATAGTCTTGTGCAGTTTATCTGAATTTTTAGTTGTGTGGCAAAGGTCATTTTGACAGTATGAGCTTGGACTAAGTGAAAAGGCTTCACTGACCATACTTTTTTAAAAATATCTTTGACATGTTTGACACATTAAACTTCATATCAAATTCATCATTATTGTAAAGTACTTTGCAAAATACATGCTTGCTTGTTTGTTGTTTTCAGTATATACAGTGTTGGTTAATAAGCAGTTTTAGTCTGTTGCTCTGCCTGGAGCATGGCACATTTGTAACCCAAAATAGTTGTTGAGTTGACACTTTGACACTGTGACACCGTCTCTTTAAAGTGAATGTGCTTCCTATCAACTTGTTGACTGGTCTTCCATGTCTAAACACTTTACACTTGTATAGAAATACTCTTGTTCACTTTCTTAATAGGTCTAAATCTCCCATATTTTTGTTTCACTCGCTCTCTCTCAGCACTAACACCTCTATTTTACCGACCTTTACTTGTTTTCCTCCCTAGGCATACTGACTTTTAATGTGAGACAGGCTGCTTTGTCCTTTGTAAAAGCTTTCCCTGACAAACTCATAACTGTAATGTTTAGGTGCTGCGATATTTAGGTAAATATGCCCATATGGAATATCTATATTCCATGCTTTCATTTTACATTAAACTGCATTTTTCGGGCAACTTTCTGTAGTAAAATGTAAACTGAAAGTGCAATGTTTTGTTAGCAACATCATTTATTATTGCAAAACCATTTCTTTGCCTTTTAATTGAAATTTTAACAATTCACAAAAGCACCAGGAATCAATTTCATAAAGGGAATTTAAAAAATAATTTCAGGCTCAGTGGACTGTCACTGTGATTTTTTTTTTTAAATAAGTCATTACCATAATGAAAGAACATAAGGTTGTATGAAAAGAATGTACATATGTTAATATATTAGAAAATACCTTTATGTATAACTTTTTTTTTTTTTACCATTTTTAATTGTAATGTGGCTTTTTTTTTTCTTTTTGTTACATTTCACTATCTATTCGATAAAAAAATCATTTCTTTGTGGTAAACATATGACTGTGTATTAGGCCATGTACACGCATACAATAGTATGCAAACACTTTCATTGGTATTAACCCGTCGTACACGCACACACACACTGTACAATCCACCATGACCACTGTGAGTGAAGCAGGAGGCTCTGGATTTTGTATAAATGTACATTTACTGTAACCCTGTGAATGATGTTACAGTTAAATAATTTGTAGTATTGCTATTGGTTTATTTTCTATGAAAGAACATTTGTGGCCTGTTCTGTTTTTCTTCAATAAAATATGGAGCAAGGGTCAGTGTCATGGGTCATGTGACAAGTGTTTTATTTTTTACAGAATGATTCTAAAGTCTAAATTATTATTTTGTGTTGTTGTATTGCTCCAGACCACCAGGGGGAGTTGTAGGCTGCAAAATGTGGTCTGTTGACATGCTTATAAGTGTATCAACTACTGGAGAGACCATAAAACGTGAGAAAGTTATGTGTAAATGTTGTTAGTATTTTTTAAACAGAACACTTGATTTCTGAAAGTCTGATTTTAGTCTTTCTATGATTTATGTTTTTGTGTTTATTTCTTAACTTGAGCTGTGTTATCTTTAAAAAGTTTGTCGCAGGCCTTTCAATATTTTGCAAATATAACCCATACTGGATCTGTTCCCAGCTTTTTTGAAATGCCACTAATTTGCTGTATTTTGCCCATAAGTTTTATTCTCCTGTAATTCATTTGAAAAGTGTTTTCTGTAGGCATGTAAACTCATCCCTCGAAAACCATCGGCATTTGACCTGCTCTGCCAGTTGAGCTAAAGACTTGCGCCTCCTGCCATCTATCCAGCCCAGTCTTGTTTTGATGACATCTACTGTCACCCAGATAGCAAACAAATTACTGAGCTGTCAATACTCTGTGTATATGTGTGTGATAGAAAGAGAGATAGGAAATAAGCTTCTCAAGCTGTAGTATTAGAAAGATTAGAAAAGTTTTGGCTGTGATCTGGGTGCTTCTGTGTGGAGTCTGAATTCAGACATCTGTTCTTTGCCAGTAGATGTTCCTTCTAAATTGTCATTCATTAGTTCTATTTTGCAGGTGATTTATATCGATCCCACCAATGGCATGCATGGGGAGTATTCTGGAAACATGTTTTAGGTACCTAAATGTTTCAGGTGGCTTGCTGGACACTTGCAGTCTTGACAAATGGGGGTCAAGTTAAGTCGCATCAATGGCTAATCTTTGAAACACGATCAAACTGTGTCATGCCCATCTGATAAGTGTAGTATCACTTCATTGGCTGCAGTAGACAATGGTGTTTATTTAATCCCAGTGGAATTAGCCACCACAACAAAGGACACCAAAAGTGCAATGAAATATTCGGTAATCCTATAATCTGTATTTAATATGTGGCCATGTAATTCTACATACACCATGGTGCACTTATATCCACATAAATTGAATTTGTCAGTACTGTTGTGATTGAAAGTGCTTTAATGACTTGGCCCAGTTTCGTTGATCCCTCGTAGTCAGGACTTCGATGCTGTGCATTCAAGTGGGTGTCCTAGTTTCTGAGACATTCATATTTTGTGACTATCGATGCTTTTTTCCATTATTTATTTTGTGGCCAGTTGTCTCAACATTGCTTAGGTTCAGTAGGGTGACAGTATATTGCTCTTGGGTATGTTGGTGAGGATCATCCGGAGTGAGGGCCCAGAATGCACCTGGAAGAAAAGTGTGTCGCCATGTCCTCAGCCGGGGCTGACAGGTGTTCTTTTTGGGGGCGCTGGCACATGGTCTTCTTGCAGTGTGTGAATGTGTATATGGGATTATCTCATGTTTCTCTTTAAAGACCCTGGTAAGAAAATCCGGGCTGGATGATCTTCTCCACTAAGCCCTGTCATGCACCCTCCTCGACGCTCGACGATGAATAGTTTAGTTCTGTAAAAGAATCAACTCAATCCTGCCAAAGTTATGCACACAAAGTTAACGGCATTTTCATGTAAATCTCAGGCCGTTTGTACATATTTTACAAGGTGTCAAGTAGGTTGAGGGGTAGGTCATGCGTCAAAAATACGTCAAATCCTACAAAAATACGTCAAATCCTACAAAATGTGGCGAAATTAGCCACCTTGTAAAATGTGTACAAATTGGTTGTAAAATAGTGTTACCTTTTCATTGTCTTGCATGCAAGCCACATTTATATAAATCACAGTAAGTAGCATTACCTTTTCTGTCCTTTCCTGTTGTGTCCCATCCACAACCCAACAGCGTCAAACAGTATGTTGCTCATGATATTTATCATTTATTCATGTGCCAGACTTTAATTGTGAATGGAAAATCTGCACAGCTTCCCTGACACTGCCAAATGCCCTACTGAGAAGATATCCTGCACCTACCCTCCTTTGCACTAATGAACCTGACATTTGTTTCTTTTACAGGCACACCGGGGGAAGTAACATTTCAAGTTGATATTTTTTAAAGATGTGCCACATATAAAAGGTCAAAGGCAAGTCTTTTTTTTTCCTGGTGATGCCTGCCAGAAAGGTCAAGGTTACAATTATGACCTATGGGAGTATTGTGTAATTCCATTGGGCTGTGCCATGCTATTCTCCAGTGCGTGTGATGTAAGAGGAAAGCTGTCTGTGGTCACAGCATGTGTTCTATTTGCCTGGAGATTTACAGCAGCACAGGAGTAAACATGAATTCAGAACACAGAGCGACAAAAATAAACAACAACAGCTGGAAAAGCGATGAGTAACGACCGCTTTCACGAGCGCACTGGAGAAGAGGTACTGTCGAAATCTTTTTTCATATTCCTCTCAATTTGTGTAAAATGTGGACTTTTCGAAAGCGTTGCGATTTTCAGGACAGCCATTACGTTCAGGACATAAACAAGTGTGCCTGACTTGAGCAGCTGTGATGAGGTCGGAAGGTTTGAATGCAGTTTCTGATTTTGTAGCATGCATTGATCATCTTCACTGAGGTTCACACAGTTATTCACAGTCACCATCTCTCACTTTCAGGGCAGTAATCTGTATGCACACAGCCCCATGTTAATCGTCACATCCATCACCATGGCAATGGAACCAGAATAAAAAATTATGCACTACGCCGACTGAATCGGAGGACAACAGAAAAGAAGCCAAATGTGTTGCCAACAAGTCATTAGTCGTTTATCCAGGATGGAATTAGACTTGCAACCACAGCTTTGGGTCAAATGTGCTATAGGCACCACGGTTCAGCTGGCACGCAATCAAGAGCAGAAGCGTATGGACCTAGATACAGATCAGCAGATAGTGTACATTTGAATTAAAGAATCAGAAATCCCTTTCGACTGTGGGTAAACCGAGTGGGCTACACCTCCCCTTCAGTCGTCACACTCCCCTCCCCTCTCCATGCCCCCAGCGCTTCCCAGTCTCTGGTTCAATCGTCTCTGTTTACCTCTCTGCTAATCCCTTGCATTGCGCGCTCTCTCTCTCTCTTCCCCACATTCTCTCGATCGCTGTCTCTCCTCCCCTTTCATGCTCAGAGCCAGCGGGCTGCCACACGACCCACACTGCCTGCTACATGATCTCGTGGAAAACAGAGCTCCGTGTCTTTATAGCCGCTTGCTTTTGCTCGAGCCTTTGTAGATCGCAATCTAGGAGACAAGGAAAGATGCCTTCGCGACAACCCTGACTCCTGTCATCTCCAGATGCGTCCCTGTCCCCTTTCCTAGTATCTCGCCCCCTGACCCTTTACCCCATCCCCTCTCCTCTACCCCTCTCCAAACCTCCCTCTCATAATCCCCCCAATCTCCCCTTCACCTCGCACCCTCTTGACAATGTTCTCATGTGTTCGCTGGTTTCAGCCTTTCCTTGCCTTGCTATCCTCTACCTTGTTAACTTGGGGGTACAACTGCCCATCCAGCTGCTTGTGTCCAGACCATCACACCGTGGACTGCACAGGTCAAGGACTCACCCGTCTTCCAGATTCCATCCCTTTGGACGTACGGAGGCTCCTTCTGTCTAACAACTGGATTCCCTGGATCCCTTCTGATTTCCTGGTTCTCTACAGTGATTTAGTGTATCTGGATCTGAGGAATAACTCCCTGACGAGGCTGGAGCCTGGGACTCTGAGCACATCCTCTAGACTGGTCTACCTGGACCTGGGAAGCAACAACTTGACTGAGATCCCCTCGGGAACTTTCGGGGAATCCCGTAGTCTGATCAAGCTACGGCTGGGGAACAATCCGTATTTGAATATGGTCAGCAAGGACGCCTTTGCGGGTCTCACCTCCTTACGAGAGCTCGAGCTGGAGAGGAATGCCCTCTCTGGTCTGGATGTTGGGGTGTTGAGCCAGTTGCCTTCTTTGCGGGTGATACGCTTGGAAGGGAACCCCTGGTTGTGCAATTGCAACTTTGCCAAACTCTTTCTGTGGCTACTGGAGAATCGTCACAAGCTTCCAACTGGTAAGCTGCTTAAATCTTGCTTTCCTGATCTGCATGAAATAATGTCATACTTTTTTCATACACTAAAGACTTTTCAATCACTTTAACCCTCATAGTTTGTGGTGGCTCACCTGTGTTGATGCTTAAGATCTACTTTCTGACTAGGACGTACATGTGGGTGGATTGATTTCGTTTGGGATAGAGATGCTTAACAACTGAGACTGAACTGTTTTGACTCTTCACATTAGCATGATGGGTTAGAAATTCAATTGATTAATGTCTTTAATCTTACAATTGAAAGTAACATTTCAAATTATGACATTTGTGATATAACAGGCTTCCACCGATTCTTGTTTTTAACTCAATAATGCATGAGAATGTTTTCAAACCACAAAGAGGTCGACACACTGTAGGTGATCACTAGAATATGTAAAATATTCTTGTGCATAATTCATGATACATATGCCACACAACATGTTCTCTAATTTTGTCTCATGTCTTGTCCTCTTTGTTGACGTTAATTTGAGTGGTAACTAAAGGACAAAACTGAAGGAAATGTACTACTTGGATTACAGTATCGTTGGTCATTAGGTCACTTACCACTAGTCCATGTTTAAGGTCAAGTTGAGCTCCACAGCTACATCAAATATATATGCATGATCCTCACTGTCCCTTAGAAGCACAAGTCACTTTTCTCTCCCCTGTGTCTGTTTGAGAGACTAATGTAATGTTAGGTTGCAAGTTACGAACATGTCAATATAAAAAAAATTTAGTTTGGGTTTTGGTTGCACATTTATATAATGTATACAAACTAAGTACTGGGAACACATGTAGTGGTTTTGTTACGCAACCAAACCTTTAAAAAAGTCTCTCGGTTTTGGCAGTTGCAAAGTAAGTTAATACAAAAATATAAGCATTTCATATTAAATGTACATTTTTACTGAAAGTGTCAGTTCACATATACAGAATTTACTTATCATTACAGACGTGAATCTTTGTGATTGGATTAAAGATTTGCTTAATCCTCAGACATTTTAAGTTTATTTGGCTATTTTTATTTAGTTTATGAGACTGAGATGTTTTAGACTATTACATTTTTCATTTTTACCTTCTAAATCACAATTCACAAGTCCATTTCCAGAGTAATAATATTAACTGTAATTTGACATGAACAGGATCTTTGTTCCTTCGTCAACAGACAAAGAAGGTCAGTTGTATTTGTAAACAAAACCCTTTCATCCATTCACAAATGATTGCAGCCTATAGACCTTGCACAGTTTTTATGAATGTCTCTTCTTCTGTGTAATTTGCAGATCATTTGCAAGATATAAATTGAGTTTACTATTAAATATTGAAAATAATTATATAATATATAATATTTTAGTTAAAAAACTACAACAAAATGTAAGGGTCTACCAAAATTGACGTATTATTCAAGGTATGTATTTTATCACTAATTTCCTGGCAATTAAACAGACTTTATTGTTAGGTAGCTACATAATTCTATAAATGCTAGCAGTTAGTTTGTTTTAATTGTAACTCAAGAAACAAAAATGACACAATTGTTTAAATATTATATGAAAAACTCAGAATCCATCATAATGTAGTCTTTAATTCCGACAGTCCAGGGGCCACTCGTTTAAACTTCCTCACAGCGTTGTAATTCTGGCACTTGGGTATGAATGAACACGTTACATCCATTATTCAACCCAACATTGAATCTGATACTGATGATAGCACACTTCTGGCACACTTTCAGTTACCTGGTAATTGGATATTCAGATTTCCACCAAATACACTGTTGTGTATAAAAGCAAAGCATGTGAAGTGACATAGATATATGTGACAGGCGCACACAACTCTTTAAACAACCCTGAAAGGTCAAAGACACAGCCCGAGAGGTTACTGCATTATAATATATCACAATTATGCCACCAACCTGTGTGTCTAGTACAAAATTAATCCTTGCATTTTGTAACTGAATTTTTCAAGGTTACAGGATTTTGAGCACATCAGATGTATTGCATGAAATCAGCATAATCTGAATAGAGAGACCTAATGATAATGGGATTCATATATCCAGCTGTATTACACTACAAAGGCGCGGCTTTGATTCATTTTACTGATGCAAACATAAGAACATGGCAGTGTCTTCCTCGTGTTACACATATGTGGTGACAGCAGGCTAGACGACACTAGTCGGCTCACTGAGCTTGTGGCTGCTGTGAGAATTTTCTAAATGGGTAAAAGCATGTGCATGTGTGTTGGTGATTTGTGATTTTCCCTCTGGGGGATCTCCAGCGTAAAACACTGAAGCTCTGGCGTGATAAAACGTTAGAGCTGGGCAAACGGCCACGTGACAGACCCAACAAAGGAGGCTGAGGTCACTGAATCCCCTGCATGTGGAAAACCCCTTCTGGATGGAGTGACTCATCCGCACTTACTGCCTCACACGTTTGATGATGATGTCAACTGACTTTGGCCAATGACATGAACAAACATGGTGGCGTTTTGTTGTGACACGGAGGGTTATATATTGACGAGAATGCTATTTCTCATCATTTTTACCATTTTTACGGCTGCACAAGGGGTTTTGAGCAAGAATGCAATTAGAGGAGATATGGGTCTGTGTAGCTCTGTTGTGTCTGTCTGTCAGCGTGGCTGTATTACGTAGGCGATGTTCCGTTTCAAATCTGTCATCTGGTGTCCGCTGATCACACGGCTGAAAGGAGATTAAACCTCCCTCTGTGAAAATCAAAATACACACCAACGAGGAATATTTCACAAACGTTTCTCATAAAGAAAGAGAGAAAAAAGAAAAACTAAATTGGAACGCATCCCATCTTGCATCTTATCTTGCCGTTATGTAACAGGAGTTTTCTGAGTCATAGCTGCAGTGTTATTGCTAGATACAAAAATTTTAAGTAATAAAACCACTATTCTATAGTAGGGCATATTTTTGTATATTGATTATAATATGCTTATTTCTGTAACATTTTATCTAGCAATAATTCCTATAGGTGCTTTAAAAAAAACAGTGTGTCAGTCTCATAAGCCCTTTGTTTGGCAGTGCAAATCAAGCACGCATTTGGAAAACAAGCTCATAGGTGTAGCTCAGCTATCAGAAAGACACTTAAATGTAATGGCACTGAGTGCTAGTGCACATGTTCAAATGGAGTAGATATAGCCTTGAGTTTTGAGTGTGTGTTAATGAAGCCTGCTTGCTCATTTATTATCCTTTGAAGCGATACGCTGTCTGGATATGTGACCATCAAATGGCCTTTAAAGAACTGAAGAAACAGAAATAAAATGGGAAGTATAAACTGAAACACACAGTGACATGAAAGTGAATAATAATAATAAAAAAAGATGAACTTTCCATTTAATTAGCAATGTGTAATTAATTACTAATTAGTAGTATGTATTTATTTTAGCAAAATACAGTAAAACCTATAATGTTAGATTAAAATAACTGTGTTCTGTTTTAAATATAATAAATTCCTGTGAATTTTCAACAGTCATTGCTCTTCAGCATTACCTGATCCTTCAGAAAACATTCTAATATGCTGAATTATTTTGAAAGATCAACATTTATATAGAATAGGAATCTTTTGTAACATTATAAATATTTACTGTCACTTTTGATTAATGTAAGAAATTCATTTTGAATAATTAAAACAAATCTTACTGACCACAAACAATTTAACAGCAGTATATATATACTTCATTGCTTTACTGAATTATGCCATGTATTTAAAAGATCTGCATCATAATACAGTGCATATACTTAGTGATTTTGTGCAGATCAATTTATCATTTTATCATCATATGATGTGAAATATGCTGCAATTGTTGAGATTTTTCAAAAATTGCATAAATTGGAGGCTTTGGTCAAACTCGGATAATGTTTGTTCTTGATATTGTGCAGCTGAGGATGCTTGTGACATTAGTGACCTGACATGTGAGCTGGTTTGGAAACTCATACAAGTCCGGTAACTGGACACTAGCCATGAGAGACTAAACTGAATGTTCCATGGACTCTTCACCAAAAGATTCAATGTGGCCTTTTTATCAAGGCATTTCAAATAAATGTGAAATAACCTATTTTTAAAAGTAATTCTTATTCTTATTTTTTGACACAAATGTTCAATGTAGTTTGAAGATATACTTCACCATTCAGTCCAAAAGCACAAAAAGTAAAGTTAAGACTGTATATGTTCTGAGACTATATATGTTCAAAAGTAATTGTACCCCTCTCTGTCTTTCTCTTTTCCAGGTTTAGATGGTATGGAGTGCTCTCTTCCAGGGGACGGGCGGCAGGTGTCCCTCAGTGTGCTCTCTGAGGACAGTTTCCGGGAGTGTCGGGGATTGCTGACTCTCACTGATTATCTCATAGTAATTTTTTCTGGAATTTGTATTTCAGTGGCAGCCATTATTGCCAGTTTCTTTCTGGCCTCCACTATCCACTGTTTCCAGCGGCTCAAATCCAAAAGGACAGATGAAGAGGAGGCAGAGGACTGAGGGGACAGAATTATTGGACAGAATGGAGATTACGAATTACCCATAATGTACCACACAGTGGAAGCCAAGGGATTGGATAAAGAGGTGAAAACCCTTATTTCCATGACAAAAGAACCCTGAATTAGGCCCCTGTGCAACTAGGCTGAGGCTACTAGAGCCGTCTCACATCTCACAACCTTCATCCGTGATGCTTGAATGGAGCATCATGTTTTTTATACTTGAACACAAATGATCGAATTGAGCCTTAAGACTAAAACTGTTCCTGAAAATGCAGTGTCTCATGCCCCATATTCAAAAGTGATCAGCATTACATTTTGACATTAAATAGCAACAATGGTCTTTTTATGGATATGTGCGAGTTAATTAGTATTTTCTACATTTACAGTTATTTTTGGTATTCTGTACATGAATCTTGCTCAGTTTTAGTAAGGTTTAGCTACTTGCACTTTAAAATACAGATGACATATTGCACACAATCCCAGTGAGCCATACTGTAAGCCATTTTTCATACAGTAAATCATAATGGCACTTATCACCAAAGAATGAACATAAAATGAGCATACATTGTGACATACTCTACATGTTTTTCATCTAAAAGTTTCAAAACACCAGTCAATTCGGTTTTATTATAAATATCATTAGACATGTTTGGTTATCCACGACTTCATAAATGTCATGCATACTCTTAATACGCTTGCTGTAGTTACAGATGGGTCGCAATTATATAATGTATATCAAGTACTCAATCAAGGTATTTTAAAGGCTAAAATAAAAGGGAAATTTTTGTCCTTCATTTTATGTCGATTTTGTCTCGTAACATTTTTTCCTCTTTTTACTTTGTTATGACTAAATAAACATTGACGCCAAAGTGTTTAAAAACATCAATTATTATGCCTTAATCTTATTTTTTCACACATATTGTACCTGATCCCAAGTGATTAGCTCTCTAAATACATTTTTATATTATTATATTACATTGCATATTATATTCAATGTTGGGGGGTAAGTAGTTACATGTAGCGGATTTACATAAATTATTATAAATTAAATTTAATTATAAAATATAATTAAAATAATATAAATATAATTATAAAATATGTAAAAATGTTAATCATTACAAAGGGTGTTACATCTAAATATTTTCTCACACACAAATGTAATTTTTTTTCCCCCAAATTGCATTGACTGTTCTAAAAAAGACAGATATTTCAGAAGTTTTCATGTTTTTCAGTAACAATTTTATTTTCTATATTTAGGTTTATTTATGTTTTTTTTTTTGTTAACCTGTATGTCCCAAGGCATTAGATGCCAGTGTTTCCTGTAATAAATATGCAATGATTTGATTTCAAAAACAGTATCAAACGCTGTTAAACTATTGCAATGGTTTTAAATTAGTATTTAACCTCCAAATGATCTCAAAGTACACAGAGGTGCTAAAGTTTGATGCTGTAAAATTACATTTGTATCATTTTTATTTAAGTGAAGAAGAATTTTGGAAGTCTGACAGTAATGTTTGAAAATTATTATCAGTTGAAAGCATTCATTTAGAAAATAAATTAAAAAGTAATCAAAAGGCATAAATTACTTTACGTTAAAAAAGTAATTCAAAGAGTACATTATTTACATTTAAAGAAGGGTAATAACTTGTAATCTATAACCCTACTGTATTACATTTCCAAACTAACTTTTATTAATTCATTACACTTTTTAATGCTCAAATAATTATTAAATCAGTCTCTGAACAAGACAACTGGTCACAGTCTAGGACATATTGTAACTAGATGAAGCGGTCCTGCTTTCTGCCACCATCTCGTGAAAATAACAGTAAGTTCCTGCAGGTGCAGCCAGTGACATGCTGTATCATTCCTTCTTTTCCTTTGACCCGGAAAGCCCTGCAAGCTCTCAAAGTGCAAAACAAACAATAGAGCAAATGTAGTGCCTTTATATAATCTCATTTTGTTTCTGCTGCACATAGAATTTAGTTTTTTAGGTTGATGCTGGAGGAGGTTTTTGTGTCGATAAAAGCTTTCAAAATTGAGCTTAATATATATGCTGTGCTTGGGAGATATCCATGACTTAGCAACAGTGACGTCTGAGTTTTACTCAGGGTCATGAATTTAACAGACGACAGATGAAAGGAAGTGACAGAGAGGTATAGATTCCACAGACATCCCCTCAGATGGAGACGAAAGAGGATGGAAAGCACGCAATGCTCTTTTTGTGCTCATTTTGCCTGCTCATTTTCTAGGCGAAAAGTTGAATGAGACAGAGGAAAGAATTTGGCAAAATGAGGCTACGATTCTTCGACATTCAGATCTTCTTGTTGCTATGGTTACATGTCTGTGGGCCCAGTTGTGTTGAATTCAAACACCGCTACCGCTATTTGACTAATCAAGTCTCCTCCTGTCCCTTGACATTTCTCACTGACTTTTAACCAACTTTCCTCTCCTTAAAACTGACTTGATTTATAGCGTGTTCAACTGTTGTGAAACTAACATTTCCGCTTCTTTGTTTATGGCCATTAGCTAGAAAATAAATAAGAATATTAAATGTTAATGAAGATTTTATTAAAAGATTGTTACACACTAAAACTTACAAATATAATTGCCTATCAATTTGATTTGAAAGGTGATTAAATGGTGGGGGTTAAAGGTCAATTGAAGAGGAAGCTATATGTCTGGTATGAAGGTATGTGTCAAGGTCTGTTTACTTGGACAGTGGCCAAGATTGTTTTACATTTAGGACAAATGAAATCGATCCTTCAGCTGTCCACTCATTATCCAGTGCTGGACTAAGACCTGAGAATGAAACCAAGATCCTTGAAAACAAGAGCAGCATGACCCTGCATCCTGATCCTCTTCAAAGTTTCTGACACCGATGCTGCTTAGTTTACAGTGGTGAGTGTGATTACAGTATGAAAAGCCTGTCGGTAACGGTTAAAAAAGAAGATGCATTTTAGTGGTTTTATTTTCAAAAAACATTGCTACAGTATGTATTATATATATATACAGTAAAAATGGTTTTAAGTTGGCTATTTCTATCTTTCTATCTTTTCTATTATTTTTGTCATTAATTGTATTAATGCAGTGAGATTATTGTCTGCACAAGGAGTCTGACCACAGCCTGTGCTCCACACAGAGATCTGATCTGATCATCATCCAGTCTGTCTGGAATCACATGAAGTAACAGAACAAATTGAGACAGACTCAATCCAGAAGAAAAACCTACCTACCTCAGTTTGTTACCGCAAAAGATATAAAAAAACACCTTAAAACCATTTTTTTTTGGTGAAAATACTAGTGGCCTAAGACTTTTGCACAGTACTGTATATAGTGCTGTCAAACGATTATAATTACATACAAAATAAAAGTTTTTATTTACTTGATATATGTATGTCTGCTGATTATGTATGTATAAATACAAATACATGCATGTATAGGCTATATTTAACATGCAAAATATATGCTATATGTGTGTGTTTTTATTTATACATAATTAGCACACACACACATATATATCATGTAAACAAAAACTTTAATTTCAGATGGGATTAATCGTTTAACAGCACGAATATATATTAGATCCATTTTAAGGATTTTGAGGAGTGGCTTTTTTTGATCAGAGAAATATGCAGATAATAGAATACAATTAGCCATATAAGCATGCATTTAATGCATGCTTGTGTAATGCATATGAAACACTGTGACTAATTTATGTATTTATGTATTTTGGTACAAATCACAAGGTTTTGTCCCAAATCCTCACTGTTGTCTCTATGCAGCTCATGGCAATATTATACCATTTCACTGGTTGATTTTAAAGATAATTAGATTTAATTTTATAAAACACATCTATTTCCAGATATTAAAAATACATGTAAAATAATATAGATTAATTTATAATTAATATATATCAACAATTTATTTACATAAATATATTTTTATATATTTTAGTTTTTTTGTGTGTGTGTGTGTGTGTGTGTGTGTGTGTTTTTACATATAAATACATTTGGTATTTATTTATTTGCGTTTACCCAAAATATATTTTGAAAATAAAAATCCTCTTTCCTCTTTGATATACATTGTATTTTGTAGCAAAAGAAGGTTTAAACAACCTAAAAATATATATTCTTTAACTGCAGTACAACATATATGTTGCTAATATTTTACATCTATTTTGAAGCATATTTTTTGACATGGGTTTTGTAAAAACAACAACTTGATGTTCAATGTAATATCTTGATTTTGAAGCAAAACTAGCTGGGAAACCACTGGTTTGGAATCTGGTAAAGGTAAGTTACAGACAGTTATATTCGGGTTAAGTTATACAGTTCTATGTATATTCTTACCTTCAAAAGAGAGATTTATGCTTACGTACGTACAGTATGTGATATCAAAAATCTCTAGAATGCATGACTGTTTTAAGTAAAATACAGAGTGACAGAATATGTCATCTCAGTTGTGAACTCCAGGAGGGAGGGGAGAAAAAAGAGAGATCTAGACTGAAAGTAATGGCACTGCCCCCACTCCAGTGTCCAGATGTGGAGTTTTAAAGGGCTATGAGCTGAACAGATGGCCTTCTATGCTATTGTAGGCAGGCTGGGATTATGTGGTTGCACACGACCAGCCAGGGGGGTGCAGAGCTCCACATGTGCTGGGATTATTGTTACTTTATGTGCTCAGCAGAAGAGTGGTATATTTCATCTCAAGATATATATGGCAAACAGTCCTCATGTCTACTTGCCCCTGTAATGGCACAACAACCCCTACAGCCTCTGGACGTCCTGGCACCGTTGGAGGATTACACTGGATATAGGGTCTGCATGGATTACACCGCTTAGTGCATTTTGTCAGATCTAATGAATTCATGGGATCGCTGTAGTAAAGTTTAGTAATTAGAGATGCATGATCATGCTGATGCTTGACAGTGCAGATAAATGAGGTAGACATAATGATTGTTAAATATAATAACCCTTCACAGTGCACTTAATGATACATTATTGTGTGTGAGTGTTATGTAGATATGACTGAACATAAAAAAAATATATTATTGTCTGTAGCCATCTATAGCCTATGTGTGTGTGTGTTCAATTAAATCATGAATCATATTATAAATATATTTTATATTAAATATAAAATAAAATATATTTATAATACGATTCATGATTAATATTTTAAAGTTTATATTAAATATAAAATATGCTAATTTTAAAAATATTTTGGCTTTCATTATGTGATGATAATTTTAAAATCAGTTTTAATTTTTTTTAAAATTTTGAAGTCTTAAACTCTATTTTTGTCTGGATTTTCCAAAATGTTATTATTTGGCCGACTTGTTGAAGTGGTATAGCACTGCTGCCTGTTCACGCGCTACTCTTCTGCCCCCATATGTAGGAAACAGGAATTGCACCCCACAGAAAACGATATGACTGCGCGCAATAACAGGTCGATCTGATATCATCTGGCTTTTTTTTTACTGTATCCAATTTCTCAAGGCTCCATATTTGCACCATCACTGAAAATAGCCCAGGATCAATTAACGTGTTATCAAATCGACCTCCAAACGCTAGTTGTCACATGACGACCATTTAGCCCAATGACGTAGGTAGAAATCGCTTTGTTTTGGCACGTGACCGGAAGCGTCGCAGGTTCCAGGAAGCGTTTCATGAATTCAGTTTGACATGTTGGAAGTTGAGAGATGAGCGCAGAGGACCCACGACAAACTGTGCCTACAGGTCAGGGAGTATTTCACAAGATACTCGGACCAATGCAGAGCTAGGCCACGGACTGTGACCGGTCACTCTGTGCAGTTGTTTGTCATGTTTGAAAGTTGGCAGGCAGTTGTCGCGCAATGCTAAAGGGCGAGCGCACATGCTAACGCTGCCCCAGTCTCACTGCCTTTGAGAGCTGTGCTGTTTTGTTCGTCACAAACAGCAGTTTGTTTTCGTTTGTGGTTGTCAGCTGCGGTGTGTTATGTAAGGGTCTTTAAAAAGAAAGGAGAATTTTTACTTTCTTTTCAGCCAGCAAGGACAGCTTCTCTTCATAGAGGAGGACTTTGTTTAGCTCGGACAGTGGAGATTATAACTTTATTTGGACTGAAATGATCATAGACTGCGGCTGACCGAGGAGTAGACGGTCTCATAACAATGGTAAGTTTTCTACATAGTTCACTTGAAAACGAATATTCGGTCATTATTCACTCCACCATCGTGAATTGCAAAATGAAGTCTTGCTTTCACTTTCATTGAATGGGAAAAAATGCAGTTAAAGCGACTGTGGCTGTACGTCCGACGTTTCTGTTGTACAAACTGTAGAAATTGTCTGGCGGATATTCAGACTTATATTGGGCTTAGGCAGTTTGTTTTCGTACGGCGAATAATTGTTTAGGATAGTGATTCTCAACCAGGGAGCCAGGGTCCACTAGGGGCCTCACAAAACGTCCTGGGCTCAAGATTATTTCAAATTAGACAAAACAAGCATTGAACTCCTAATAGTGTTCGTTTAAGCGACGGAGCTGTGATATTCTGTATTTGTATTTTTGCATTTTGATGAGATTTCATGATACTACACAATGTTCATCATTTATGTCTATATAAAATAATGTACATATTTATTTTCAATATATATTATTTTACTTTTAATGTTTTATATAGCAGGTGTTTCCCCCACTGGATGCTATTAGTGTAAGCCAGATTGATAGCATCCACTGGGAAAATCATATGTAATACCATGGTGTTATTACTTTTATTAGATTTTGCATTTGGATATATATTTTGACATGAAATGCTGCTTCATTTTGGATGATCTGTACATTGTAGTCCAAGATAAATCTCAGTTTTGTTTTGTTTTTTTCCATTCATGATGGTCATTTTTGACAAAAACAAAATCACAAGTGTGATTTTGTAAAGTTTTTAATCATGTCCAGGTTTTTTGTCATTGTTTTTTTTTTTTTCCAGACATTTTTTTTCTCTCATAAGTATAACTTTCCAATAAAAAAAACCTCCCTCAATAACTCTATAGTTTTAGGTAGACCTAGCAAAGTCATGTAAAGTAATCAAATCTTATAACTAATAAGATTTTTATAAATTGTTTTTATGACTGGTTGTGTTTCTTTGACTCCTTAGACTTCAGATGACTGGAGTGAACCCTAACTGTGAAGTTCATCGCCTGCTAGGATTGACTTTAACTGACTAATCCCAGTGCACTCTTCCCTTCCTACAATGTTGGAGGGGCTTGTTGCCTGGGTGCTCAACACATATCTGGGCAAATATGTGAGCAACCTTAACACTGACCAGCTCTCTATTGCTCTTCTCAAAGGTATTTGAATGCGTTTTCTTTTAGTCTGTGCTATCTGGAACTTACTGTCTGTGTTGTGTATCATTTTTTTGAAGTTTGCATTTTGTTTTGATCCAGGGGCAGTGGAGTTGGAGAACCTCCCACTAAGAAAAGATGCACTCCGTGGATTTGATCTGCCCTTTGAGGTCAAAGCAGGTTAGTGGTAGTCCAGCCTTTGGGCTGTAAGCAGTTAGTGATTCAGTAAGTTATTTGTTTGTTTTGCTGGCTGATGTGATATCACCTTGGACTTTATACAACACATGTCAGCATACCCTTATGGAAATACCCTGTTGATTAATTTCTTAAACAAAAAATGTCTGTTTATAGCGAGGCTTTTCAAGATAAAGTGAGCAGTTATTCAGCTGTTCGTGACTGTTATCCCAGCATGGTGGCCTCTCTAAGATGGACAAAACTTAATTTGAGTAAATTAGCTTTTCCTTGGCTAGTGATGAGTGGAGTACTGATGTTGTGTTTGTATTCCATTTTAGGCATAGTTGTCAGAAGTAATATTTATGTTTTAGGCGTTAATTTAAGTGCATCTTTAAACCTAAATTAATGTATTTTGATTTATTATTGGATGCTTATTGGGTGTCTTTCCACAAACATCATTTGAAATGTTGCATTTGCTATAACTAATGTATACGTATTTGCATCTTGTGTTGTTAATTGTGAGTATTCAGGAAACTCTTGCACAGTGGAAGTATATCAGAACAGGATCATCTGGATATTCTTGTGCTGTGACATGATATTTGAGAATGTGTTTTTATTCTTAGATTTAGGAATGATCAATTTCTCAATGGTTTTAATAGACATAAATATTATTATTAAATATTACACTAGTTCACAAATTTGTATTTGTTTTTAGTACTCTTGTTCAGTAAGATACAATAAATTGATAAAAATATATATTAATAATTTTACTAAAATGTTTCCTTTCAAATAAATGGTCTTTTGAACTTCATGTAATTATGAAGCAACCCTAAAAAATGGTATCACAGTTTACGCAAAGTATTAAGCAGCACAACTGTTATCAACATTGATAATATTAAGGGTCACACTTTATTTTGAGGTCCATTTCTCGCCATTAACAAACAATTAACTATGACTTTTGCCTCAATAAACTAGTTTGCTGCTTATTAATAGTTAGTAAGGTAGTTGTTAACTTGAGCTATTATGTAGGATTAGAGATGTAGAATATGGTCTTGCAGAATATGTGCTTTATAATAACTATAGCCAATTTGTTGAGAATACTATACTAAAGCGTTACCATAATATGTTTCTGGAGCAGCAAATCAGCAGGATTTGCTAAGCATCATGTGACACTGAAGACTGGAGTAATGGCTGCTGAAAATTCTGCAAAATATATATTCAAGTAGATAACTGGGTTATATTAAATTAAAAAAAAAAAAAAAAATTAATAATTAAGTAAATAATCATGCAACGTATTTCCAAAAAATAAATAAATAAATAAAATTGAACACTACTGTGTATGCAAAATTCTACATGTTTAAAAAAATATTATGTGTATTTATTTATTTATTTATTTATTTCAGGTGTCATTGGGAAGATCACCCTCCAGATCCCTTTTTATCGACCACACAGTGACCCATGGGTCATCTGCATGTCCCAGCTGAACCTGATTATTGGCCCTGCCCCACCCCAGGAATATGATGAGGTGCGAGAAAGAGAAGCTGAGAGAGAGCAGAAGAAACAGCTGCTCAAGGCACTAGAGGACAAGTGGAAGGTACAGGTTGCTTCAAAATGTTATTGAATTGCTGTAGTTAAATGCTGACGTTTTTCATGTCTTTCTTGTGTACTAGTGTACATATACATTGACTGTTAGTGATCAGTTTGTCTGTTGCATTCTATTTGATTTGTCTTCAAATGCTGATTATTTATTTATTTTAGCCATTATACTTCAAAAATGTATTGCTTTTTGTGATGTGATCTTTGAATCACTTTGAACTTTTTATATATGAAATGCACAATTCAGTTATGTGTGTTTTTAATAATTGTTCTGTATTTTAACAGAGTGAATGTGAGCAGAAAGGAGAATCTTACTGGTACTCTGTCACAGCCTCTGTTGTGACTAGAATAGTTGAGAATATAGAGGTAATTTTCAGTATACTTACTTACTTCCGTGCACTCTACTGTTGTTATAGTTTCATTTCAGAAATACATATTCATTTTGCTCTTCTCTATATGTTATTAGTTGAAAATTCAAGGTGTCCATTTAAGATTTGAAGATGATTTCTCCAACCCTGAGAAACCCTATGCCTTTGGTGTTTGTATTAAGAATGTATCTGCACAAAACTGCTTCAAAGAACCAGTGAGTTATCCATATTATTTGGTATCTCCATGAAGTGGCTCTGTCTGTTACATGTTGGAACATGAAAGCTAAACTCTTCATTCACAGGCTCAAAAGCTTATTCGGCAGAAGGAGCTGGAAATTGGTGAATTCAGTGTGTACTGGGACACAGAGTGCACCATGCTTGGAGATCTTCCCTCAACAGACGTACAGGTAATTTTTTTTATAATGCAAGGACATTCAATAGCACAAAGGCTAGCACTTCTTGTGAACTTTTTCACAATCATTTGTCTGTTACAGGAGATGATGAGTAAATATATGCAGAGTCGTGAGCATCAGTATATATTTGAGCCAGTATGTGCCTCTGTGTTGGTGAGGAGGAATGCCTCTAAAGAGCCTCTACGATCTCGTAACACACCTCGCATTGAGGGCCAAGTGCAACTGGAACCCCTCTCACTTCGTCTGTCACAGGTAACATTTTTTATTTTACATTTTTTAGGTCCCATGTGTGGGCCTTTCCTTTAGGCTGTTTTCTGGCACTCCAAGGAATACTGGCACAATATTACATGTAAAATTCAGCCCTATTTTAGTTTGTTTTTTATTGATTTGTGCAATGATGTCACCTTTTATATCTGCTTCATTGTGAACACCAAATGTAGTCGCCTGCAACTGCTTTCTTTTCTGGGTGACTTTAACCTAACTGGGATTGGTTCATTTAAAATAAAACTACTTTTATTTTGTCTTTTATTGATTAACTCACATATTATGTTTTAATTTGGTGCTTGTTTACAGGTTCAGTATCAACAGATAATGGCATTTCTTAAAGAACTGGACCGACGAGAAAGGGAGATGCTTTTTCGGAAATGGAGACCAAAACATCCCATTTCTGGAAAGTAATGAGATTTATTTTCTTCTATTACAAACCAGCCTAAATGTGTTTTTAAAGAAGCTTTGAAAACCTCTTAAATGGGTCACGTTGATTAAAACCTAAAAAAAATGGTTTCACAATGATATTTTTTACTAAACTAACATCTCCTTTTAATGTTGAAGCTGTCGACAGTGGTGGATGTTCGCCATTAATGCCAACTTGAATGAGATCAGAGAACAGCGGAGACATGGAAGCTGGGACTTTGCTCTGCACAGGGCGCGTGATGCCAAACTCTACACTAGACTTTATTACCAGAGGCTTAAGGGAGTTACTTTGAGTCCACAGGAGGAGGTAAGAATTATGGACTTACAGGATTGAAGAGTTAGATTGCCACAATGTCTCTGGATTCACCTTTGCATGTGTGGTTCTTGAGTTTGAAATCTTACATTATCTGTAATCTGTGTTTCTCACATCAATAGTGTGAGTTAGAGAGGATTGAAGATGAACAGACACTGGAGGAGTTGCAGATTCTCCGGGACACTGTTTATGTCTCCTTCCGCAAACATGAGGAAATTGCAGAGGCAAGCTGAGATGACTTCCTTTAGTGGACCAGTTGTGGGTCTTTGAAAACATCAGAGTTGAAAATCATGGCTGACACTGTGTAGTCTAATATTGCAGAAATGGAAAAAAAAAAATCTAATTGTATTATCAATATAATCACTGCCCATACATTTGTTAAATCCAATCTCACATAACACTTATTAATTGTGTTTTATTCATTCTTTATATCCATTTAGAGTCTACGAGAGCCTATGATAAATGAGACCCCAGCCTACTCCCCCTCAGGCTCTATACCTAAAAGTGGCAGTTCTGGGATGATACAGTATCTTCAGTCTTGGTTCCCAGGCTGGGGTGGTTGGTATGGGGGAAGTGAAAGAGGGCCAGATGGACAACCAGTTTCAGATGACCTTCTACCTGGAACTGCTCAGTGGGAAATTCTTGGTGAGTCTTTCATCAGTGCTAACTAGAAAAAGGATTTGACGATTTTTAATCTAATTTGCATCTGTTTGTATTAAATTACGTTTAAATACGATATTTTCATAGTATTGTGCACAACGTATCAAGTCAGTTCTCTCCTCCAAACAGCTGAGACAGATGATCTCTTTGATCCTTTGGAGGATTCACAAACACTGAATACCTTTACAAGAAGGGATCATCTCTTTGCTCGGATGGACTTTATCCTTGAGAAAGCAGCTGTCACCCTGTACCATCAAGACAAAATGAAACCTCTTTTGAATGAGAGCGGGTTTATTCAGCTAGAGTTTTCAGGTTTCAAATATATTATATATTTACTTATTGGAATAAAATCTCAGTGGCTTAGAATAAATTTTGAAGGTTGATTTTACATTTTAAATTTTTCTTCACAGGTGTGAAGATCGGAGTTGAGTCTCTTCCTCGCTCAGAGTCTTCATTACTCACAGTGAAACTTGGTGGGCTGTTTCTCCGTGATCTCACTACCCAGGGCTCCATTTTTCCTGTCCTTGTCTCACCAAAACCAGTTAGTTTTTTCTCACGTTTAAATTTAGTTGTTGCCATAGAACAGTAAAATATCTGTGACAGAAATATAACTCTAATAACTGATTTAATAACTTTTCTACATTTTAAGGACAAGGTTGCTATCAGTCAGCCTTTTGGCCAGACTAACTGCACAGAAATGAGCAATCAATGTGAGTAATAAATGAAAACGTATCTGTTGTATGAGAATACAGATATACAAAAAATGTCTATGAAGGCTGATAAAGAACTTATTTTGTCTTTTTTCAGCCTCTGATGTGAAATCGTCAGCACCTCCTGTCTTTGAGATGATTTATGAACGTAATCCAATAAGGAGCAAATTTGAGAGGAGACTGGAGGTCAATACCAGTCCTCTCAATATCATTTATAACCCTCAGGCTATCAAGAAAGTGGCTGAGTTTTTCTACAAAGGAAGGGTCCACACCTCAGGTGCACATTAAGGATAAGCATCCATATTATATTATTTTGAATTGGTTTTGTGAAATATCAGTTCATTATGATTTATATAACATTTTCCAGGATTTGGATATCAGTCTGAATTAGAGCTGAGAGTGGCTGAAGCAGCCAGGAGGCAATACAACAAGCTGAAAATGCAAACCAAGGCAGAAATCAGGCAAACCATTGATCAGCTGCTAGTCGGAGAGTTCATTGTAAGAAAGGACTTTATTTGATTGCAATCCGTTACTTTCTCAATTAGATATTAAGTAATAATTCTGCTATGGTTTTTAATTTACAGGAGAACAGTAAGCACTGGACTATGAAATTAGATATATGTGCCCCTCAAGTCATCTTCCCAGATGATTTTCAGTCTGAAGACCCCATGCTAGTTGTGGTAGACCTTGGGCGAATTCTTCTTACTAATTCTCAAGGTAACTGGTTCTGGTCAAATCAAATTTTCTGCTGTAGCCTTTCCATACATTCTGAATTTATTGCAGTTGATGGCAACTTGTGACGGTTTTATTTGTCCTCCCACAGAAGATCATAAAACAAATCTCAAGACCTCTCAGACAGAAGGAGAAAGTGATGAAGAATTCCAGACACCATTAGCAACACCTCCTGGGACTCCACCTCCAGAGGAAGAGGGGGATGTCAAAGGTCAAGAGAGGCCCTGTGATATTACCAGCCTTAAATCAACAGATGGTGCCCAGATTGTCAGCAAAAACTTATATGAGAAGTACTCCTTATCTTTCAATGACCTCCAGATCATGGTGGGTCACTATAAAGACAACTGGAAGCATCTACAGGACAGTGAAGTGGGCCCCACTCATGTGGTGGAGAAATTCAATGTCCTTCTACAGCTAGAGCAAAGACTACGATACACATCAGACCCTCAGTTTCCAGGGGCTGTTCTCTCAGGAACACTACCAGATCTTAAAGTGCACATCAACCTGGAGAAGATGACTGCCCTGAGAAGTTGCTTGGCTAGACTTGGTAATTCAGGGGCAGATGGAGGTGACAAACAAGGAGAGAGCCTCAAATCCCCTGACCCTCTTATACTTCGTCATGAGAAGATCTTTCAAAGGGAAGACAGTGACTGGAAGCTTCAGAGTTCTGATAAAAATCTTACCAAGAGTGTGATGACACTTGAACAACATACTCGGGAGGTGCTTGTGGAATCTAGACTTCTCCTTGTAGAGTTTAACATCAATTACATGCAACTTGGCATTGAAAGTGGAGGCCGGTATATTTCTGTTCTGAAAGTATTTGGAACAAATGCACATTTTGTAAAGCGACCTTATGATGCTATGGTGTCCCTCACAGTCCATGGGCTCTACCTTGTGGACACTTTGCAGACATATGGCTCTGATTTTGATCTTCTTGTTGCATCTCATAAACACCTAAGTTTTGATGTACCTACTGGAAGTCTGCGAGAGAGCCAGCCCACGTCACCTGTCTCACCAGACGGTAAATCTCCAGAACTGCCAGGTCTTCACAGGGACTCCTCAGATCTTGATTTTGACAAAGCATCTCCACGGGGCTCTCCCCTGAGAGACCAGGAGGCACTCATTAAGTTGGAATACCAGTTTGTCAGCTCTGACTGCCCGTCTATGAACTTGGACAGCTCTTTTCAGGTCACCTCCATGCAGGTCAACAACCTGGATATCATCCTTAACCCTGAAACCATAGTAGAGCTTTTAAAATTCCTTCAGCAGTCATTCCCCAAAGATGAAAACTCTCCAACGCAACAGCTCCAAACACTGCCTAATGGAGAAGAGAGCCATGAGTCTTATCAGTCGACTTTTGTCCAGAATAAGGAGTTAACTGTTGAAATTCACAGGTTAAACTTGCTGCTTTTGCGAACTGTTACCACCGGGACTGTTTTAGGAGGTGAGAAAAAAGGCATGAAAATTGCTACTGCCAGTATAAATGGCACAAAAGTCAACGTTTCAATGGGAAGTCGATTGGATGTCAATGGTTCTCTAGGATGCATTCAGCTCGTAGACTTGACTCAGGAAGGTGGCAAAAGTCAGTTTGTGGTCAGTATTGGAAGTGTAGAAGACAGCTCCCCTACAGATGGTGTGGCATTCTTTTCCATTGCTGGCATGACTCCCTCTGAAGCTCTGAGTTTCCGTTTTATGGAAAAAACTCAGGGAGAATGCTCCCTCCAACTTCAGATGGCATCTTTACACTATAACCACTCTGCAAAGTTCCTGAAAGAACTCAGTTTATCAGCAAATGAAGTAGAAGACAACTTCCGGTCTATGCTGAAAAGTGCAGCTACAAAGGTCTCTACAGTATTAGTCACGAAAACAGCAGAGTACAGTGGTATGGTGTCTCTCTTTGACAACCCACACAGAAGATCTAGGAGGCAGAGTCAGTGTAACTGGACAATTGACCCATTTGAGGAAGACGATTTCTGTGTCCCTGAAAAGGAACCAGGCTTGGATTCTTTTCTGGTCAAGCTGACTCTAGATGTCAGTATAGAATCCCCAGTTGTGTCTATTCCGAGAAAACCTGGTCACCCTGAGTTGCTTGTCGGACATTTAGGTAGCATACGAATTCAAAACTTTGTTACAGGGCATGACTCAGAAGGGGAGAAACTGCAGGTTGAAGTGAAAGATATAAGACTCTATTCAGTCAACACAAGCAACTTGGTTTTAAGAAAAGGAGCACAACTTAACAGCAGCGCCACATCTGGACCCTCACCTTCTCATGGTGGCAACATTAATCTGAATGAGCCGCAATTTACGCGACATGACTTCTTTGATTATTTGAGCCGAGGAAAAGGTAATTTAGAGATAAAATTTGTTTAATTCATTAAGCTTTTCCCCTTTCTTTGTATTTAAGTCCTTTTAAGGCGCTTTTGAACATCTCCATCTCTACATCATCTTCTTTCAGCATTTCATATTCTCAAAGATGCCACCATCCAGCTCACTGTTGAGAAAATCCCAGTTGATGAAAACTTACACTTTACCTTCTCAAGTGAAGAACCTTATCAGACCACAGGGCTAATGAAAGTGGAAGGCAGATTTGTTGATGCCGTCCAGGTAAAGCACTACATAAATGCATAACAGTTTCTCTTTATATGTAAATTACATATTTTTAAATTGTCATATTTTCTTTTCAGGTGTGTCTGTGTAAGCCTGTGTATGAGCAGGTCCTTCAGACTCTTGATAATCTCTCCTTCATCGAAGATCAGAGAGTAACGCCCAGTCAGCCCCCCACACCACCACCTCCTACACCTTCCTCCACTAAACCACATCGCTTCCCTGAACTGCAAGGTGGACTCTTTGCTCGTGACCCTCCTTATGTTGGCCTTTCTTACTCCTCATTGTCGTCATCACTTTCAGCAACACTTCCACTTCGCAATGAGAATTTACCCCCTCTCCAGCCTCCCTCTTTTACCCAAGTGAGGGCCATCTTTCGGGTCTCTGAGCTGCAAGTGCAGTTGAGCGGAGACCTTAGCCAAGGATGTCAAGGGTTGGTTAGTCTGCGCTTTCAAGACCTGGAGGGGGATTTCACCAAAGATCATCCCCATTCAGTCTCCATCCAACTAGCTCTTCACTCCTTGTTAATGGAAGACCTGCTAGAGCAAAACCCTGAATCAAAGTACAAACACCTCATGGTGTCCAGAGGTGCTCCAAAGCCCTCCACCTTCAGTCCAAAGGAATACCTGTCACAATCTTGCCCAACAACCTCCAATGTTCTGTACACAGAAATGCCCCGTTCTCTTCCAGCACAGTTTGAAGAGGCACAAAATGTTTTCCAATTCTATCAAAGACACCCCAGTACACCATCTGCATCCAGTCGGAAAAGCAAGAAGGATGCAGAGTGCCCCATTACCCCTCCTCCATCCCCATCCCGCCATACTCCATCTCCATACCCACGGCCAGACTTTGATGATTCTTTGGTACATATCAATGTGCTACTGGTTGATAGGCGGCACCCAGAGTTCAAGACACGATATGGCAGTATTGGCCGTAGTGTGGATGTGGACTTCAACTGCCTTGATATTCTCATTACACTACAAACCTGGGTAATGATTCTAGACTTCTTTGGCATCGGCTCTACTGCTAATAACCATGCTGTGAAAGTGCCTACCACCACACCTCAGCCTACACCTGAACACTCACTGGAAAATAGTACCCTCAATGATCTGGGAGATCTGTATACAGAGATTGAGGAAAGGGTCAATACAAAGCTAGATTTAAAGGTACAGTAGAAACGATGCAAGAAATTATAATAATTATAATTTTTTTTAAATGTTTTAAAAAATTATATAAAATAAACAACATATGCTTCCTTACATTTAAAAGAAATTATGGACAGTATAAACATGAAAGAAAATTACTTGTGTGCTTCCTCCACAGGTTCACGCTTTATCACTGGTGCTAAGAAAGAAATCCAACGAGCTTGCTAAAGCTAGTGTCTCTAAACTGTTTACGCATATGGAAATGATTGGTATGTATAATTATAATATTTGTTAAAATCTGAAAAAAGCTTTTTCTAAACTTTGTTTTATGTCCGCCAAACTTTTAGATGGAGATCTGGCATTACAAGGAAGTCTGGGAAGTTTGTCATTGAGTGATTTGACACCCCACGGGGACCTATACAGGGAGCGATTCACAACACACGGCGGAGAGGCCCTTGTCTATGACATACACAAGTATTTTCTTTCTTTTGTCTATCATTTTATTTTTGCGTATTACATAGAGGTCCACATTTTTACAATATTTGACATTGCCTCTATCTCCAGGTATGGCGAACCTGACCCCTGTTTGCACCGGGAATATGATATGAAGGTGTCTCTTCAGATGGCCTCAGTACAGTATGTCCATACCCAGCGCTTCCAGGCTGAGGTGGTGGCCTTCATCCAGCACTTCACACAGCTACAGGACGTCCTGGGCAGGCAGAGAGCAGCCGTTGAAGGCCAGGCTGTAAGGATTTATTTTAATTCTATAATTTCAGACAGAATACATTGCACTGTTGAGATAGCATTCTTAAATTTTTCTTTGGCCCTGTGTCTGCTTTGTACAACCTAGTGTAAATGATGCATGTATCCCAGGGAAAACAGACCAGCCATTGCTGCTCAGATAACCATTTGGGTAACCAGCTGGATGTCCTCAATCCTTCCCTGCAGAGACAATATTTCATTTCATTTCATTTCATTTATTAAGATCCCCATTAGCTCCTGAAGTCTCAGTTGCTATTCTTCCTGGGGTCT
>JAUMHE010000080.1:8892030-8928343 GCA_032359235.1 Enteromius mattozi | reverse complement strand
GAGCTATCCACAATTATACCCAATAAATCAATCTCTTCTACTTGATGAATCACATTTCCTCCTATATCTAAATGCAACGTTAATGATGGCTTAAGAAAATATTTTGACCCAAGTATCATACATTTTGTTTTACCTTCATTAATAAGTAATTTATTATCAATAATCTCAATATAGAGTTATACAAGTTGTTGTCAACACCCATTTCCTTCAAACTGGAGACACTGGTGATGAGGCTGGACACTGAGCTGTATGTCCTGGCTCTAATCCCCTCTTACATACCACAGGCTAGAGATCAGAAGTTACCCATTAGGACATTCTTGTGTCTTGCTCCAGTCCTTTTTCCACTTTGCATGAGCAAAAGCCCCAATATTTGCATCTACTTAACAGGTTTTTGTTGATGTGATTAATTAATCTTGCCATCAGTCTTATCTTCCAAATGGTTTGGTTTTCTTTAAAGTTTTTTGAAGTATCTAGATGTGTAGGTCAAATGAGAATTTTGTTGCTTTCACAGATAAGTGTTGTTTTCTGTGGTTGTTAGACAACATGGTTTTTACTCATTCTTTATCTAGCTAATCAAAATGTTGTGCTTTTCAAACCAGTTAGTCCTATTGTAAGATGTTAGAATGCTAACTGAAAACAAGTTTACAGGTTTGATGTCCAGTGAATGACTTTGTACCAAGTTTGTCTACACATGATGAACAGAAATTGTAAAACACTGTTGTGTTGTTTACCTTAATATAATCACTTTAAATTAGCTTAACATTTAAAAATAGATGACTTTATTCGGACATGTAGTGAGATGCCATTTAAATCTAGGCTGTCATGACATTAGAGTGATCTTTAAAGGGGATTGTTTTAATTCACCTTCTACCCTACAGGTGCGTGAGCGCCCACAGCGAGCTGCTCGTGTGCTGCTGGACATTGAGGCAGGTGCTCCTGTCCTCTTGATCCCAGAGAGCTCCCGCTCTAAACGCCTCATAGTGGCCAACTTGGGCCAACTCCGAGTGCGTAACCGCTTCCTGCCTGCTGGCACTCGAGGCACCTTCTCTCTCAGAGATAAGGTAGAGAAACTTACAATGGCACATACCTTTTTCCCGTCTCTGGTGAGTTCTACCATCACCATATACACACTACACCACCACTCTGCACCTATGGAATGCATTTAAGGAGCATTTTACTGGCAGTTTGCTGCAATCTGACAATGATTTCATAAAGTGAAAAGACTTGGGGGTGGCGAAATGCATTGAGGGTTGATAGTTAAATTGAATTTCTGTGGAAAGTGCTTCATGGATGTAGTCCCATTCTTAACTCTGCATGGTAAAGGTCACAGTTGTTTAGTAGAAAAATCATATTAGTTTGAATTTACCTTTAATTTTTCTAATTTTTAATTCCCTGTGTGGTTGTCTACAGTTTGTGTGAAAATTAGTCTCAAATTAACAACAACAGTTTATGAACATTAACATTCATTTTATTATTTGTGTTTTGAAGAATTTGATTTTGCATGCTAATTCATACAAGGATCCTTCACATTATAAGGTATCAGGGAATGCTAATCTGATGTGTGTTTCTTATTTGGTAATATGATGGACTTCCTTCTCTCTTTGCTTTTTTCTTGACATATGCAAGGAGTTTCACATTTAATAAAATCCATTTGAATTTCCAATTCCAAATTTTATGTAATTTTCACTCAAAAATGACAAGTATCTCATTGTTTACTCACTTATGCATTTTATGTATGCCGATTTTCATTTATTTATTTATTTGCATTTGTATGGCAAAGATCTATGTAAAAATGATTTAAAATGTACTTTTGTGATGTTTAAATGACATTATGTAAATAATGAATTTTCATTTCTGGGTGAACAATAGCTTTATACCTATGTCAGTCTTTTGGCTGCAATGCACACTGAACTAAGCTCACACTTTTGTTGTTCTCAGTGTTTTAAGATCACACAATCTTATTTCCAATCAAATTTCTATACTGCTTTTTTAATTAACTTTTATAATTTGGTTGCAGTTTTAAAATGATCATTTTTATTAACATTATAATCATTCCTGAAGGATCGAGTGACAGATGCCCAATCTGCCTCGGATGCTGGGAAGACTAGTGATAAAAAGTCTTCAAGTTCCAGCACAACTTCTGGATTTACCCTGGGCAGACCCCAGACCGGCCTCGAATGCATCCCAGAAGCAGATGTGCCATTAAGTCCAGGTCAGTACCCACAATTTGAGATACACTTTATTGTGGGAAAACAAATAGGGTGCACATGATCCCAGTGTGTTGTAATAAAAGCGTTTTTACTAGTGGACTAATTCTTTAGACCCTTCTCTATATGCCTGAACTCTTGTGGTAACTGACATGCCCTTGTGTTACAGAAGACCATGTTTGTCTGCTGGACTGCATAGCTCTGGACCTTCAGGAGATGGACATATTTGCAGCAGAGCGGTTACCCTGTGGGCCATGGGACAGTGTTGGAAAGCATCTAGAAACAGACTTGGTCTTCCCATCTTACGCAGTGCGCAGGAGTGGAGAGAGGCTGCTAAAGGAGCACTGCCACCTAAAGCTGAAAGTAGAACGTAACCTTGACAAGTCAGTTAGCTGTTCTTATTTTCTTCAGCTTTTCTGCCCTATTCAAGCATACTACCATTTAGGTTTTATTTGTCTTGGTTTTGAATGTTTTTCATTTCCGCCTGGCCTTAGGGAAATAAGCCATACTGTCCCAGACATGTCCATCCACGGCAGCCTGTCTTCTGTCCACTGCTCCCTAGACCTGGAGAGGTACCAGCTGATCCGCGGACTCTTAGAGCACAACCTGGGAGAGCCTGTGGAGGAGTTCCTCAAACCTTACAATCTCCAAGACCCCAGCACCTATGTAAGCTTATTACAGAAGTTTTGCTGATGCTCATTGAATTAGATCAGGGCTTTTCCTGATTAGATAAAAGCTCAAAAGCTAGAGTCAAACCAAAAATTATTCAGACACCAAATTTTTTATTTTTTTTTATATTTTTTTACTAGTTGATGCAGTACACAATAGTTCATTATAAACTGAGTATCGCAAAATAAAGTAAACTGTGACATATTATACCAAGAAATTCTTCATACAGTAGACTACCAGTAAAAATTTGTGATCAAAAATTACACTTTGACCTGACCATGTTTTGCCAAAAAATGTTTTTTCTAATGCAACCTTTTTGTACTACAGACTGAACAAAATTAAGCAATGCTTGGTAATTAGCCTAAATTGGTATTGTCTAATTGTGTTCTTAAATTTAACAGCTGACAGCTATTCAACCTAATCCAATGCATACATTTCTATCAAAGTTATCTGACATTATTTAGATTAATTTGTTCTGATACAGTTTAACTTGTCAGTAACTTGATTTCTTGTCATATTTTATTACCATTTTCTAAACTCTATTGATTAAACTGTGATCATAGAAGAAATGTTAAAGGTGTCTTCAATGTTAGTTTGACTGTATATAAAAATACCCACTTTAGTGTATATACACTGAAGTGAAATATTTTATGTTTTTGAAGGTCTCTTATGCTCACCAAGGCTGCATTTATTTGATAAAAATACAGTAAACAGTGGAACTGAATAACAAGATAAAGTATAAATATTGCTGACCACTGATGTGAATTATGCAGAATGGCTAATATGTTTATAAATCAGATTTGTTAATTTCTTGATTCTTTTCCCATCGCTTTCTATCCCTTCTTGTACAGTCCTATTTGTACTAAAGGCAAAACCCAAAATAAAATGATTTTTAAAGATTATTTGCGGGTTATTAACAGTGTATAATACAAGTGTCATCTTGCAGACCGTGTTAAGTGGAGATGTGTACACATCCCTGTCTCTTCTGGTGGACATGAAGGACGTCAGTTTGGAGTTACTGGACAACCCTAAATCAACAGGCCATAACCGCTCCTTGGCCAGGTACTACTTTGTTCAAAATGTTTTATTTCTTAGCACTGTTTTTATAAACCGTAGGGATAACTAATGTGCTTTCTTTTTTTTTGTTCATAAAAGGTTTGACTTTATGAAATCGAAGCTCCTCTTTGAGAGTTTCTCTAATAGCTCCAAGTCTGTGAATCTGGTGTCTCATTCACTTCTGGCACATGACACGCGATTCACAGAGAGCAGTGGACCCACAGAAGGGAAACGCAACGTGTTTGATTGTATTCTACAGCCATCCAGGACCGGCACTAACCGAGCCTCACTGCAGCTGGAGCTACATTACAGGTATGGGACCGCCGCTGAAAGTATTTAAATGCATCTAAAGAGTAAATGCTTGTTCTACTATATGTTCTCTGTCTCACAGATCTACGCGGGACTCCTCATGTTTCACTGTGGTTTTAAACAATCTGCGAGTTTTCCTCATTTTTGATTGGCTACAGCTGGTGAGGGACTTTCTGCACATGCCTGCAGAAAAAGGAGCAGCGCCTACCCACCAGCGCTGGCCTAGTGGCGGCAGTGACCAAGGCGTCACAGGAGCTGTCATGCCCAAAACAGTCAAGAGCGGCGTGGTCACTAAACGATCCACTGTGCCAGTCACTCAAGATAAATACCTGGAGGTCAAAATTAATGTGACAGGTAACATCTTTACAATACTGTGTATTGTAAAATCCTGATATTTTTGAACAAACAAATCTTACAACTGTGATGTATAAATTTAATTGAATTAGATCAGGGCTTTTCTTGATTAGATAAAATTCAAAAGCTACAGTCAAACCAAAAATTATTCCTACACCAGATATAATTTTTCATAGATTTCTTTTTTACTAGTGGCTGCAGGACACAATAGTTCATTAAGTGAGGATAGCTATAAAAAAAAATAAAGTAAATTGTGACATATCCTACCCAAAATGTCTTCAGTGCACTACCAGTACAACTGAAAAATTTGGGATCAAACATTATTTAGACACTTTGACTGGACCAGTGTTTTTTCTTAATTGCTAATGCAACCTTTTTATACTGCAGACTAAACAAAATGAAACATGGTAGCTCTGCATTTATTTGATTAAAAATACAGTAATACCTTGTGAAGTATTATTAGAATAATAATAATCATGTGATGGCAATTTCTATATATGAAATTGCATTGCCTAATTTCCTTTTTTCCCCTTTAGGGACAGAGTTTGTGGTCGTTGAAGATTCTTCATGTTTGGACACCAATGCAATCATTCTGAAAGGCACTACTGTACTCACTTACAAGCCTCGGATTCTGGACAGGCCTTTCTCTGGCAGTTTAGCAGGCATTGAGGTAATGCCTCGGACATGATTTTAGAGTATCCATGACATAAAGGAAAGCATTGTTGTAGTTGTTTTGATTGTGCAATTAAATTTTTTTTGTTTTCTTCCTCCCCTGCTTAGGTATTCTCCTGTCGGCTAGGTAGTGAACAGGAAACGGCTTTGTCTATCATTGATCCTGTCAATGTGCAAATGGAGCTCTGTGGCAGCCCAACGTACCAGAGCAGTTCGGGACTCCTTGATGCCTTTAACATAGAGGACTTTCCACCTCTTTTGGAGGTCAGCATAGAGTTAAATTGTGCACCTATAGTTTATCCTGACCTGTGTTTCAGTTTAAGATTTTGTTTCCCCCACAGATCCAGTTCCCAGCTCTAGACATTCGTCTTTCCTATAATGATGTGCAACTTTTCCTGGCAATAGCTAAGTCCATTCCAACCACAGGATCCACCGGCCCTTCAGACACTGCCACAGAAGCTGAGAGTTCAGCGTCCACTGCCAGCAAAGACACCCCAACCAAATCAAAGGACAGCTTCAGGCACAAGACAGAGGCTTTACTGGGTTTGTTAACTGTTAAAACAGTTTCTACTGGAATATCTGTGAAAGAGATCTGTGAAAATGTGTTTATTTTTGAGGGAAACTATCTCTTTTTTTTTTTAAAAAGCTTTGCTGAAGTTTCTTAAAATATTTCGTTTTAGAGGGTCAGCTTAAACGGTTACAGGATCTTGGGTTCAAGAGGGAAGACTGCAGAAGGGCACTCATTCACTGTAAAGGTACATGAGTGCACTTGTCTACCAAAATCAAAGAAAACACATCTGAATTGTATGATTCATTGTATATATGCGTGTGTTTTAAATTATAGGTCAGTTGGACCAAGCTGCCACATGGCTGTTGGAGAACGCAGAGAGCATGTCTGGCCGAAGCCGAACCGACTCAGAGTCCAGCAGCCACTCGGCTCCTCCCCTATCTGGAGTGGAAGTGAAAGCAGAGAGCGTGTGTATCTGCTTTATTGATGACTGCCTGGACTGTGACGTCCCTCTGGCAGAGCTCACCTTCTCACGTGAGGATAGCCGCATACTGTGATACTCCATATTATCAAATATACTGTAGACAGGAAGTTCTCTAGCAGCTTTTCTCCTCTATTGCAGGTCTTTATGTTCTCCAGAGGATTGGGTCTATGCAGGAAGGCAAGGCTAGTTTTACTCTGTCTGGAGATTATTACAACAGAGAGCTCTCAGGTAAGATCTTAGCATTGTGTGCAACCCTGCATCTCAGTACCTCAGGCTGAAATAAAATAAGATTTAAAAATTAGTTAAAAACTTGCAGCTAAATAAAGTAAAAGTAGGTTAGAATATAATATAAAACATACACTAATAAAAATGTGAAAAGCACTAAACAAAATTACTAGAATGAAATCTTGACACATTTACCATTTTCTGTTTGACACCTTAACCAATGTCACATTTCCATGGAACATATGGGTCATTTTCAAGTATTGAGTTGTGAGCTAATTGTGAACTGAGTGTAAACTGTTCGCCTTACTTCCGTGTACATTCATGAGCACACACATTTATGTCTACCGGTCTATAGGCTGGGAGCCATTCATCGAGCCATGGCCATGTTTTCTGGATTGGCAGCGACAGGCGGCAGGCCGGCTCCATCCTCCTCGCCTGAAGATCGGCGTTCGAGCCAAGCAGAGGCTGGATGTCAACATCACCTCGGTCTTACTGGGTACATAGTCTGGGTCAAACTCACTCATAGGCCTCCATGCTTTTCTCTAACTGTTTGCTTCCATATTTATGAGTGGTATGTTGATTTTGACACTCTGCTGCGGCCTGTCGTTCTGACACACAGAGCAGTACAGTACCACCAAGACTTCATGGTTAGCAGATTACTGCAAGGAAGACGAGCAGTCGCCACAGTCCTCCGCCGCCCTGTCTTGGATGGGCTCATCAGTGGACCCCCCCTCCTTCAGCCAGAGTGAGTAACAGCCGTTTGCTTAATCTGCACATTCTTTTAGTTCTTAAAAAAAGATGAACTGCACTGCAACACTGTCTTACATACTTGCTTACATTAGAGCTTAATATGCCTTATACATTATTTTTTAAAGCTGAAGTGTAAAATTTTTGCACCATGTGTACTATATCAAAGGTTTGTGGTTTAAATAGTGTTGTTATTGCAAAAATACTAATTATCAAACAGTCCGACAAACTTAAGAAATTAACCTACTATCTTTCCATTTAAAGCTAGGATGGTAGGATGGTGTTTTAATATTTCACAATCACACACTTCAGCTTCAGACAAGTTAATGTTGAATGGTTTGAAACTGTCAATCCATCAAATAAATGTATTTCAAAATAAATAAGTTTAAATCAAGTTTATTTCTTTTGAATATAAATCAATTTTCAATTGGTGACTGAGCTGTTTGTAAGATAAGACCACAGCATATACTATCATGATGTGTGCGTCTCATTCCTCCCTTCTCTTTGACAGTATGCGTCTCCCCTCCATTTCCCACAGACTCCTAGCATGTATCTATCTCTTCTCTTTTCCCTAACCCTCTCTCTCTGCTGTCAGGTCTTCCTCTTGCCTACCTTAGAACTAGAAGCTCTACCAGCTTGACTTGTCTCGAGCAGCAGATTCATGCCCGAGGTACAGTTCATAGATGCGCAGCCAACCATAAAGAAGTCAGAAGATGGTGTTTGGTGTCATAGAGCTTAGGATAGCCTCGTTTTCTGAGTTCTGAGCTATTGTTCTAACCCTAACCTTTCATTTACCCCTGTCCCTTAATCTACAACCATATATATTAAACCTGTTTTTTGTTAAATAGTAGTTTCTGATGCCATCCTTTTCTCTAAACCATGCTTAGTTAATAATGCGTTGTGAAATTGTGACTGATTTAATTTATAGCCTTTCCTTTCTGTGGAATCTCCATCAATATAAATATGATTTGGGCTGTACTTCAGGGTGGAATATTTCATGTTCATTTCCCAACAAAACATTTTCAAAGTCAGTATTTGGTGCATAATACCTGATAGCTGGTATTGTTCAGAAGCTTAATGAAAGCCTGTTCCTTATTTTATATTCATGCCATGTTTCAGCGGATATGAAGCTCTCCAAGAGGAGACAACCATTTGTGCCCTATGCCTTACGTAACCATACTGGATGCACTATGTTGTTTGCTACTCTCACTACCACACCAACCAGGTCAGAAGAAAGCTTATATTATTCCTACAATATTCAGCTGCATTTAATAGTTTGTAAAAATATAAGGCGGTTCTGCTGTGTCCACAGAGTGGCGCTGTCTCACAGCAGTAGTGCCGACTCCATATCTGATGTGCATGGGCCTGGGACTGACTGTACGCACAACATCAGCCAGTGGAGAGAGGTGCTGCCGGGGGAGGAGATCCCGTTTGAGTTCGAGGCCCGGGAGAAACTGAGACACAGGTAGGATAGGGTGTCTTTTTCATAAATACAATTGACTTTGAATGTGCTAGCGTTGGACACCATTGTTTTTACTTGCTTTCTCATGTCATGAGGATTTCAGGCATTTTTTTTTAATACAGGGTGACTTATAGACAATAGCTTCATGGCAAACTTTCTGAAGAAAACCTGGCTTTACTGACATGCTCAGGAGCACATTTATAATAGAAATGGATAGTAACTACAGCGGTTCCTCAACTCTGGGATTGTTCATATCCTAGAGGCTATGATTTCTTGATCCCAGGCGAAATGATCCAGAAGTTGTGAAGTTATAGAAATCACTATCTTCTTTAACAGAAATCACAACATTTTATCCCTGAGCAAGGCAGTCATCCGTTTTTTGTACGGTCATTTTTGATTGTTAGCCCGTAGTTTAGCTGGCAAGATATTCAGGAACAAATGTTGAACTTGTTTTAATTCATTTGTAGTTTATTGGGTCATAAAAAGTATTATTTATATACTATTATGTACTATTTAATAAACATTAATATTATATACTGCTTAATAATATTTAAAAGTAGCATATATATATAGCCTATAATAGTACTAACATTGCTATCAGAATGGAGCCAAACTTAAAAACAAGTTAACATAAATGATATAATTACATGCACTGTTAAATTATTATCATATTACAATATGACAAGAAATATTTAAATGATGTTTAAATGCTTACCAAAAAGATAAACATGTTTTTTTTTTTTTTTACTGTACTGTACTGTACTGTTTGTCCTTTAATACCTCATTGATTTTACTTTCCATCTCTTTGCTGCTGATGTTCTCTGACCACAGACACACCCATGAGCTGAAACTCCACCAGCTGCTGGTACGTGTTGTAGGCTGGGAGCAGGTGAAGCCAGTTTCGGTGGACAAGGTTGGAGTATTCTTCCGCTACGCCGCTCCTGATCGTAACAACCCCTCAAGCACTGTGAGTTTTAATGGGTCGTTATGTGGAGAATACATTTTCTGACATTCATTTTAACCACTAAACTCATTAGTAATTCACAAATGCTTTACATTAGTGATTCTCTACTTGCATTTTGAAGTTCTGCTGTGTTATTTCATCATTTTGAAATGCAAAATATCTGAGTAGTTCATAAAAAATGAAAATGCTTCATGAAAATGTAATGATACGGCTTTTCTAGGTTGGCAGCCCAATTAGCAGAACCAACATCATACACCCTCATGTATATGTAAGTGTTTGTATCTCATAACAATATACTAAATAATTCTAGAGTATGTAAACAATCTATAATCTATGTTCAGTTCTCAGCTTTGCCACCTGTTCGAGTGGTTTTCTCTATCACTATGGAGGGCAGTGCACGTAAGGTCATTACAGTGCAGTCAGCACTCACAGTGAAGAACCGCCTTGAGGTTCCCATGGAAGTGCGACTAGACAGCCCTTCAGCTCCAGACAGTAAGCACACACCTTATTGTGTATGATGTACCTGTGTTTATCAAGCAGGAATCTAAATGTAATTGTTTTCCTTCTAAAGAACCTGTTGTCCTGCCTCCCATCCTGCCTGGAGAGGCCTTGGCCATTCCTCTCCATCTGACCTCTTGGAGGCTTCAGGCGAGACCTAAAGGCTTGGGGTTGTTCTTCTGTAAAATGCCCATCCATTGGACCTCCGTGGAGCGGCCTGGTGAGGTCAGCAGCAGTAAGAGAGAGTGCCAGTCAGCAGACTTTGATGAACAACTCAAGCGCAGCTTCAGGTAAAAATAGGCTGACTGGAAAATGTAAGAAAATATCAAAGAAGAATGAGTCTAGAGTTGTAAACACTTGTACTTTTTTAGGTTTTGTGTTGTCATTAAAAAAGAGAACTACCCCGATCAGCTGCCTGCCAAAACTGTGGCAGGAGGTACAAAGCAGATCTACCGCCAACCAGGTCACACCATCTATCTGCTGCCCACCCTGGTGCTGGCCAACCTTCTTCCCTGTGACCTTAACTACTACATCAAGGGGACCTCAATCAAGGGAACCATGAAACCAGGCAAAGAGGCAGTGCTGCATGCAGCAGACACGTCACAAAATCTAGAATTAGGTGACTAGGAGATAACTTATCACATATTTAACATAAAAGCTGCTTTATTAATCCTTCATGAGCTTCATGAGTTTGTTGTTTGTTATCAGGTGTGCTCCTGGAGAACTTTCCTATGTGTAAGGAGCTGCTCATTCCTCCCGGTACACAAAACTATGTGGTGCGCATGCGGTTATACGACATCAACAAACGGCTGCTCTGTCTCACCATACGGATTGTTCTCAGAGCCCAAGGAGCATTAAAAATCCTCATTTCTGCTCCTTATTGGCTTGTCAACAAGACTGGTATGCTTTCAGATCTATGCATTGACTGTAGATTGATGATATGAATTCAAAACCTTAACCGAACACAACTGTATTGCACCACATCTGTATTTTTTCCATTGATTATTGCATCTGCAGGGCTGCCTCTGATCTTCCGCCAGGACAATGGGAAAACTGACGCCGCTGGGCAGTTTGAGGAGCACGAGTTAGCTAGGAGTTTGAGCCCATTGCTCTTTTGCTACACTGACAAAGAGCAACCCAATATGTGAGTGCAAGAGAAGGGGAAAATCCAAAGAATTCTCATTGTGTGTTCCCACCATCCCCACCCATCAAATGCTTTTGTATATCTTATTTAATTAGCCTGCATAAATTCCACCGCCAGAGTCGTTTATTCATTACTCAACATAGCAGAAATGTAATTTAACTACATAATTACCATTTATTCCTTAAAGCTCTCTAAAGTCTTGTCCTTTTTGAACAGGTGCACCATGCGGATCGGTAAAGGGATCCACCCAGATGGTGTTCCAGGATGGTGCCAAGGTTTCTCTCTGGATGGGGGCAGTGGAGTGAGAGCAGTTAAAGTCATTCAGCATGGTAACAGACCCGGACTCATCTACAATATAGGTAATAAGGAATGCCTATCATGTTTTAAGATAAGCATCTTTAGGGCCCTATGAAATCCATTTCATTTTCCCCAAATTCTGTTTTATGTGTTACAATTTTTATTTTTATTTTTCTAGACTCCGTTTTAATGGTTAAATAAAAACGTATTAATCAAAAAGCATGTCTAATTAATTGAAATTAAGAAACTTGTGTTTTATCTTTTTCCCAAATTCAGTTTTATTATTATCAAATTCTGTTTTCCATTATTTTTCTTAATTCTATTTTAATGGTATCATTACATTTTAATAATCTTAAGCATCTCTAAATATTTGATTTGATGTAAAAATTTATTTGTTTTTATTTGATTTTTTTTCCAGAAGTACTATGTTTTCTGTGTAATAATTGTATTGTTACTAGTAATACTATCATTACATTCACACAGAGACAGGCGGAACAGGAATCATATTTAAATGGTATTTTTGCGGCTTAGTATTCACTAGTCCATAGTGAATTTTGATTTTAGTGTACTTACCTTTATTCATCCAAAAGTTGCCAAATTCTATGACATTTCATGTTATACGGTAATTTCCATTTTTATGACTGGATACCACGATTCTGACTGCATTTAGTTCCAACTTGCCGCAACACAACTCACTGGACCTTTCTAGTAATCCTGAAGACTTTGATTAGATGGTTCAGGTGTGTTTTATATCAAACTCTGCAGGACAGTGGCTGCCCAGAAGCAGTACTGGAAACCACTGTACTAAGTTGATGTAATAAAATATTGTATAATGTCTCATTATAGGAATAAATGTGAGAAAAGGGAAACGACGTTATCGTGACACACACATTGTGACCTTTGCTCCACGATACCTGCTCGACAATCGATCATCTCAAAAGTTAGCCTTCTCTCAGCGTGAATTTGTCAGAGGAAAGGTGGGAATGCATGTTTTCATTGTGCTATGTTTTAGATATTTTTAATAAAAGACACAGAATAAAAACCAATAATGTTTGGTTGTAGGGTACTGTAAATCCAGAAGGATATATCTCCACCTTGCCAGGCTCTAGTGTTGTATTCCACTGGCCCAGAAATGACTACGATCAGCTTCTCTGTGTGCGTCTCACGGATGTTCCCAACTGTACCTGGTCTGGAGGTTTTGAGGTCAACAAACCTAAATCCTTCCACATCAACATGAGGTAGTCAGTGCCACCAAATATGCTCTAGAGATAGCTGAACAGAACACAAAATCAGGAGTTTTCCATTTCATAGACATTTTTCCTCTCATTATGTGTTCCATAGGGACACTTTGGGAAACTGCTTCTTCCTCCGAGCTGAGATTGCTTTGAAAGGGGCAACGTATCAAATCTCATTCAGTGACACTGACCAGCTGCCCCCACCCTTCCGTATAGATAACATCTCTGAGGTAAGTCCTTAGAGGGTACACATTATCAAGTATTGTAAGGATGTGGAACGGTTCAGAAGATCTGAGAATAAAGAGTATCACTAAGATGGTTGGGAATATGACCTGACCAGAAACTCAGGTCACCCATGGGCAACACAGCTTAATTTGTCAAAACGCATGAATAAGAATGCAGTGCTAACCACAATCTCAACCTAAATCATATAAGAAATTGTGGTGTGGATCTTTCATTTCAGAACTTTCAGTTTTGCTTAAGGGCGACTTGGAATCTGTTTGCAGTGTTGGGGAAAGTTGCTTTGAAAAGTAATGCATTACAATATTGTGTTACTTCCTAAAAAAAGTAACTAATTACAGTACGTTACTTAGTTACTTTTTATGGAAAGTAATGCGTTATGTTACTTTTGCATTACTTTTTAAATATGGGCAGATCTTGAGTGTTTTTTTTAGTTCTATTTATAGCAAATGTAAAAGCACACCAAAAAGTGTCACAAATAAACCTCAGGCTGAAGAAAAATTAAATTCACATCTGTAAAGTAGAATACTACTTCTACTAATTCTTGAACTGAAAGAACAATACTCTTCAGCAACAAAAAAAAAACAATGAAGCACAGTCATTTTTGCTTGTAAGTATGGTTGAACTGGATCATCAAAGGTCAGCAGCAAAGACATTGGTTTATAAAATGAGATTAGATACATTTGTGTAATTTAATTATTGCAGGTTTGCGTCATATTCTGAGTTTATTTTAATTCACTTTGATGAGACTAAATCTGTTTTTTGAGAGTGAGATAAATTAATGCTCATTCATATCTAGTCTAGAGCTACACTGTATTCACACACCACATACAATGCCTCTGTATTTCTGATTTCTCCCAACATGTCAGGAATCAAGAGACTTGTCAGTCAATAAATACGAAAACAAAGTAACTGGCGTTACTTTTTTGAAAAATGTTAAGTTAAATTACTCTAAATTTAAAGTTATATTGCTCTAAAGTTAAAAAGTAATGCGTTACCTTACTAGTTACTTGGAAAAAGTAATATTATTATGTAACTCGCGTTACTTGTAATGCGTTAACCCCAACACTGTCTGTTTGTGCTTCTGACTTCTTAAAATAATGATATTATTCAGAAAATATTTCCTTTTCTGTCATTAATTCTGGACACCATAACGTGTGCATGTAGAGTAGACATAGCAAGATAAAGCACATTCTTCTTAAAAGCTGTACCTGTAATTAATATTAGCCTGTTATTTGGGGTTTAATTGGGTATCTGCACAGCTTCCCTCACCTTCTTCCTACCCCTTAGCCAGATTTTCAGTCATTTGATCTGTTGGTGGTTTTAAATTTACTGAGAGAGACACCATTCTAGCCATTATAAAAGGTGGATATAAAGCTTTTGTCACACAAAATAGCTCTTTTACTCCCTCTGGCATGACTTAAGCAATCGATTCATCCGTCAAGCATTGAATTCACACCTGACAGCTGTGTGTCCGGTGGTTTCTCTCTCTCTCTGCTGCCCTTACATCGAAAACGGATCTTTGTTTGATCCACTAATGATTATTTTGGGCAGACATTTAGCTGCTTCTTTGGTGGGGGGCTTGATATTAAACAACGAAATGTCAGTTGGTGCTGGGATTAGACACATGATTTATCTTGGAGTCTTTGGGTGTTTCAGATCTTTCATCATCAAACATCAATCTAGGCTACCCAGCTGAGTGTGATCAAACCTCTGTTTATGTTCTTGCAGCAATATTGCACAAATCCACTCCAGAACCTGCAGGCACCTTTCTCTAACTGTCACTGACAATATGTGCCTCTCCACTTATTGGCCTACTCTAAAAGCTATGTGAGCTCCTGCATTATTTCAGCATCTTCTTTGTTGTCTCTGACAACAATAAAGTCTACAGATGGTCTTGCCAACATTTTGAGATCATTTTTTTTCCTAGCTCCATTGTCAACTGCCATTTCTGCCATGTTATTTGTTAAATTCAGGCGGGTGGATAGCTTTGAGAATTTTGTACCAGCTAATTTGCCAGCATTTTCACATTTCCTCTGCAGACTTCTACATAATACATGCCCTCTTTACTTCAGGTGCCTATTCAGTTCTGGCAACATGGAGTGGCTGATATCAGGCTACACACAGAAGTAAAACCTGGGGCGGTTCTGGACTATGCCTGCGACGAACCCATTCTTCAACCCTACATCAGCCTCACTGTGAAGGGAGCTGGATCCTCAGAGGTTACTGCTGACATGAACTTCTTCAGAGAATACAACAAGCTCTACTATGAGAACTTCATCTACATTGCTGCATCCTTCACATTCTCAGAGTGAGTTCTCAACCTCTAAACTTCAAAATAGCTCTCAAAATATCTTTGAAATTGACCAATTTCAAGCAGAAAACTTTTCACTGGCAGTCGCACTTACGTATTAACTCTTCAAACTGATGTTTGTAAATACAAGTAAATATTCACTTGATTTGATAACAGAGATGCAGGAAAGAGGCCAGTGGGGAAGAAACGGGTGGTCAGCTGTGCTGAACTGGTGCTGGATGTGGAGACAAAAACACAGAGAGTCATCCTGAAGAAAAAGGTCTGCTTATGTTTTTCCTCAGCCATCTATCTTCCAGTTTCTCATTATAGTTTGTTCTCAAAGTTCTCACATTTCTTTATCTGTTCAGGAGCCTGGAAAGCGCTCCCAGCTTTGGCGGATGACGGGAACAGGAATGCTCTGTCATGAAGGCTCATCTCCTCCACAGAGCAAACCTTCTCAGCCTCGACCCCTCAGTTCATCTTTAGTGCTTGACATTGCTGGACTGGCTGCAGTGACAGACAACAGGTTACCTAACTGTTTCATAGTGCAACAAAGGACAATTTGTGCTGTCTTATTTTAAACTTGTTCTTGTCCATGTAGAAAGTAAACATTATCATGGTGTGCGGGTGTCATTTCTCACATATCTTGTATTTCTTTTTTAGCTATGAGCCTCTGATGTTGAGGCGGCCAGACAGCCGCCGCAGCACCACCCAGACATGGCACTTCAGCTCTGGCATGTTGACCTGTGGTTTACCCAGACTAGTCGTCCAGGTCTGTCCTTCTTTCTTTTAAATTTTTTTTTTTTGCTCCTCAGTGGCTGGTTTCAGTATTAAACGATCTGTGGCTCTGTAAAAGCTGATTATGGTGTTTTAGGTAAGAGGGGGAGTTTCTGGACTATACGATGGTGCTGAGGTGGTACTGGGACCAGACTCTGGTGTTTTGGAACCGTTACCAGAGCAACAGTTTATCAACCAGAAAATGAGGCCTGGCTCAGGGGTTCTGTCTGTACAAGTCCTGCCTGATGGGCCAACGCGAGTATTGCAGGTAAGACACCCCATTGTTATTAGATTAAGACACTCTCATTGTTATTAAAGACATGGTTGGGGTAGCATGCCATCTGAAACCATATGAAATGGAATCGGTTCCTGTCTTTCTTTCACACTTTCTAATATAATAAGGAGCTGCATACCACATTTCAGATCAGTGACTTCAATCAACGGCGCATGAATAGACCCTCTCCCAGCACGGAGGAAGACCAGATTAAAGAGAGCACTGAGAAGAAGGTTCCTGAGGAGGAGCTTGAGGTTAAAACCATGTTTATGATGTAGAATTTTATCTTATTTAGAGTTTCCAGTAAAAAAAGAATTAGCACAGGGTTCACAAATATTGAGATTTAAGTTAAGATATCCTAATTCATGCCCTTGTGTAAAGGTGGTGGTGAACTTAGAGGAAGGATTGGGCCTGTCATTGGTGAATAAGCTTCCTGAAGAGCTAGTTTTTGCCACCCTGTCTGGAATTGATATGCACTTCATCCGCACCGCTGCCAGCCAGGTGCTGGAACTTACAGTGAAAGACATTCAGGTAAGCAACCACAGACCAAAACATACTGTGTGTGAGAATTTCTCTTTTTGGATTAGCGAAGGGTCAAGATGACTATCTGTGTATTTGCCCGATCAACATATTTTTGACCATCAGCTAGGCAAAGTGATTGTGAGGCTGTTATTACAAAAACACATCAACAGAATGCTAAGAAAACACATTGTTCGTTAGATTTGATTCATACCAGGTTCCAGAACACACTTTTTTAATGGGTCACCATTAGTACAGACCCTACTAAATCTAACATTCGTATTTCCTCATTTATTTCAGGTGGACAACCAGCTCCTGGGCACTACTCAGCCTGTTATGCTGTGTGTGACTCCAAGCTCCATTGAAAGTTCTGCAGTGGACTCAGGTTCTGCTTTGCAGGTCAACTCTGTTAAAGTGCCCAGCAGTCTTATGCTCACTGATCTTTATAAGGTGAAACCAACTTCCGAACTCGCTTTATTTAAAAAAAAAATTATGCTTTAGGCATACCTGTGTATCTTCTTTTGTCTACAGGAGTTTGATTATAGATTTCACTCTCTGCCTTACAGCATCTGATGGTCACAGCCCGCCGCTATACTGTCATCATTGAGGAGAAGCTCCTAATGAAACTGCTCATATTCTTTGGCTACGGTCAGGCAGAGGGAGGTGTGTAGTGGGTTTCCCTCTGATGTGCAGTATGGGGAATGCACCTGATGATTCTCAGCTAAGTACTGTTCATGATTTTGTGTTTCAGAGGTGGAAAAGCTGGATGAGAACCTTTATGAGAAAACCAGTGAAGATGCTGGAACTCCAAAGCACTATTATTTTGAGAACTTGAAGATCAGTCTTCCTCAGGTCAAGCTGAGTGTCTTCACCTCTCACAAGTTACCCCCTGACCTGAAGGTACAGTAGAATCAGCTGGAGTACTGTCAGTTCTTCACTGGATGCAGTTCTGTTGTATGAAGCTTATGAAATGGTCTATAGCATAATCAAATAGTTTTTCTGCACAGGCTTTGAAGGGAACCCTTGGGTTCCCACTCATTCGGTTCGAAGATGCTATCATTAACATGTACCCCTACACTCGAGTCCATCCCTATGAGACACAGGAGATGATCATCAATGACATCCTCAAGCACTTCAAAGAGGTCTCAAACATTGCTATATTTACATTAGGTTTTTTACGCTATGTTTAAAGATATAAGTTCTCAATGATTGCATTACCGCTGTGTGATTTCAGCTATTGGTCATACGTCTTCTTTCTTTGTCTTTTTGCAGGAGCTTATCAGTCAGGCAGCTCAGATCCTGGGTTCAGTGGACTTCCTGGGTAACCCCATGGGCCTACTGAACGACGTCACTGAGGGTATGAATGAACTAATCAAGTACGGCAACGTTGGAGGGCTCATCCGCAGTGTTACACATGGTGTTTCCAACTCAGCTGCCAAGGTATCAGAAGTTCACATTCTTACTGTCGCGTTTACCAGTCCGTCTGGCAATGCATGATTCTTAATCACTGAAGTATTTCACAGGGTTATTTTGCCATATTATTCCTAAATGTATGATATATGATTAAGTTCATCTGTTCAGCTGCAAAGTACCAGAGCAGTAACCACAAGACAGGGATTCACTGGGTGCGAGGCCAAGTCATAATGAGAAAAAACAAGTGAACGAATTGTCCTCTGTGATCGGGTCTGTTCAAATGTAAATTAGAAGCTGAAGTTGTTTATTTCTCAGACTTCTTATTGAATATGTTTTTGAAGAACCGTCCAAGCGGTCTGGACCAAGCCACATGTTGTCATTTGATGATTTCCAGGAAAAGAATGGGAACAGCATTGAAAGGTCAGATGCACATGATGATCACAAGCAAAGCAATCTGACCTGATTTTCATCCTAATTTGCAATGAAGAGGTGAAGGTTCAGCAAGTTTATTAGTTTTGGTCTCCTTGTGTAAACGGGCAGGTTTCTACTTGTTTACAGAATCAAGGAACACCAGTGTTTAATTCTTTCATCAGCATAAATGTTGCATATCAGCCCTGGAACATTCTCATGTATGTAAGTTTGTGAGGCTCTTAGTGTTGAGCTTGAGCAGATGGACTCTGATTAATGAGCTTAAAAAGCTAATTTGCTCATGGCACTAGTGTATGAATGCTATACCCATGTGGTTACAGTTGCGTGTGGTCAGACCTGAGCCTACACTTCATGTCCTGCAGCCAGCTCTCAGCATGTCTGTCTGACAGGCCGTTGCACCACGTCCTTCATTGGCAGCCAGCTCACTGTCAGAAAGGGCTTTGTGTGCTTTTCCCTCTGTCCGCTCCCTCTGTGCTCTCATTTACTTTGCTTCCAGTCACACTGGCCAAGCTCATGCCAAAAGTACTCAAAGGACAACACTAGGTCTCAATCAGCAATTGTTCACATTCACACTTAACCCTTTTTAATTTCACCTAGTTGCATTTTAGCTAAAATGAGTTGGTTTAAATATACAACTTGCAGTATTTTAGGTGATATTTAAAAATAGATTTTGGAGCAAAATAGATTTAAAAAAATAGGTTGGAGCAACAGTCAATTTCTTTGACTTCAGTCGATTTATTGCTATAGTATCTTTTAAGGTCTTTCTAAATAACTCACTAAACCACTGAAGAAATTCTTAGGTTTACCAAAGAAAAAAAATCCTCTCTCTGGCTGCTTTTTGCCACTAACTCAATTTCAAAAGTATAAACAAGTTATTACTCCCCCTGGAGAACTTCCAGCAGCTTGAATAAAAATGCTTTGCCAAAATCATCCACCAACTGTATAAGGCCCCATGGCGTGCTGCTTGGGGTGAAAAAACTTTAATGAAAGATATAAAAGGCATTTGAGAGCTTTGGTTTGATCAAGTGCCTAGAAAGTTTGAAGTTTATTGTGTTTGCAAAGATTACCATTAGTTTTTGTAACTTATGTCAGTGGCCACCCAGAATTTATTTTGGAACATGTGCAGTCCTCAAGAATTCTCTGTTGTTAGTTTTATGTTTATGAGGGCCTGGACCTTTCTTAATAGGCATTTTAGCTAAAGCATGCTCTGTTGACTGCAATGTGCCTGTGCCTTTAATAATGTCTATAATTTAAAAATGCATTTAAATTCGTATTAAGCAATGTCTTCAGAAAAGCTTCAAGCTGATTTTTCTATCAATGTTTCATGTTTCGAAGCCACTTTCTCACAGTGAACAGGATATAGCCTACCTTTTTATTATCAGTTTGTACAGTTTTTCTTATCTGTCAGACTCAGCCACTTTATGATAATCACACCATGGTTTTCATTCTTTTACATCTTCCTTCTCATATGTAGACACACATTCTTGCACACCTCTAGGGGCCCTGCTTTGAGATAGGATGGTCTAATGGCTCAAGCAGGGGTGGTGTGAGGGGCCATAAACTTGAAAGTGTTCTGATCCTCCTCTCCCTTCCGCAAACTCATATCTGGTAAATGTATTGGTATAATTTCACAGCCAAGTTTTTCTTTTTTTTTTTTTTTAAAAAAAAGAGGAAGAGAGTGAGAGAGGGAGGCATAAGAGGAGGAGGAGGAGGAGCAGAGAATCTGAGCTGGCCTTCAGATGAACTCACCAGGGACTTTGCTTAGAGGGGTCATTCCAAGTTCATGCCTGGCTTTCGCTTGAGTTCTGCAGAATGTGCCTGTGTTTATAAAGTGCTCTGGCTTCAGTAGGGAGCTCACTGGGCCTGTAACACAAACTCCCTTCCAGGAGGCACCTGCAGGGGACCTAAGGGGGGCCACACTGGGCAAAGTCAGGTCAACTGTGCCAAGAGGGGGAAGCACCACCCCATTAGACAAATTACAGCCTGATATATTTGACAGCTGGATGAGATGGTGTGTAAAATCAATTATCTGTAAAATCGGTGTGTATCCTCATAGCTCAGCTATGGAAGTATTTGAGAACAGTGGAGGTTGCCCAGAATATGGCACCTTGCAAATCATGTTTCCATTTTCAGTGACTAAGATTGTAGAGATATGTTTCATGGTCTTACAGATTTTTTTTTTTTATGGAATCTATAGAAAAACAGTTGAAGAACCACACAAACATTTGGAGAAAATGAAATGGGACACACAATAAGTCATGAATGTGTCCTAAAGTAGACAGTCCACTCCTTAAGGTCACTGCAGGCAGTTCACTCCTTCGGGTCACTGTGGGGGGTTTTCACTAACTGAAAAGGCCAGTGTCAGCAACTGTTCCAATAGCTGACATTATAAGCACAAGACAAACCAAGCTGACTTCAAAGAACTAGCGGCAACAAAAGCCAGCGGTGTTGTCGCCTTGCATTGACTGAGTGTGGACCAAAAATCTTCTTGAACACACACAGACTACATCCAACTGCAAACTAGCATGTGCATTCTGCGTATAGAAATTAACTTCCTGTATCAGCATTCATCAGTAGTCTATATTCGTCATTCAAAAGGAAAAAACAAGAATATATATGATATAACTAAACCAACTGTTTTTGGTCAGTCAAGCAAAAGCCAAATCCTGGACATTTTGGGCAATTTAGAAATTTTGCCTTTTTTAGGTCCAAAAAGAGTACATGTCTGGGGAAAAGAGGACATAGGGTCACCCTACAAAATATGCATTGTTTGTTGTAGTCTTTGGTTGCTGTTATGTTTATATGTCTGTGCAGTTTGCAGGTACCTTATCAGATGGATTGGGCAAGACAATGGACAATCGCCATCAGACTGAACGAGAGTGCATTCGCTATCATGGCGCGACGAGCGGAGAGCACCTTGTGGCAGGGATTCATGGTCTTGCTCATGGTACATTAGAATATTTGCATTATAAACGCTCAATATTGTACCATGATTTATCCACTCATATCAAACTAACCCAACTTGCTATTTCACACTAAATGCTGTGTAGGCATCATTGGCGGTCTGACCAGTGTGATAACATCAACAGTGGAGGGAGTGAAGACTGAGGGGGGCGTCAGTGGATTTTTCTCTGGTCTGGGGAAGGGACTGGTCGGCACAGTGACAAAACCTGTGGCAGGAGCCCTGGATTTTGCCTCAGAAACAGCACAAACTGTCCGAGACATGGCCAGCCTAAGTAACAGGTATTTTCTTTCTAACTATGTATTCAGTTATTTTTCTATTATGGAGGATGACAGAAATGTTTAGATGAATGCCTTATCCGTGGCCTCCTGCATGGCCCTTTTCACAGCTACAGGGTGCCAGAGCCTGTGCCCAATCTGGAATAGAAAACAGCGTAAAATTTTTCAAAACAAAAGCAGCAAATCAGTCTGGCAAGATTGATGAAAAACAAGACTTTGGAAATGATCCAGTAATGTCACTTTGCACAGAGGCTCCAGTCACTTCATTTTCAATTTTGTTGGAATTTATTAATATAATTTTTTAATCTTATAAACATTGCATCACATGCAGCTTGTGATTGCATTAAATTACTTAAAACTACTAACATTAGAAGTGTTAAATGAAGACCATAATGCAGCATGTTTGTAGTCATGCAGTCAGTGACATCATTTTTCAGCTGGACATCAGAGGAGTAAATCATCTAGTTGAGCAATGGCTCCAGCACCATTTCAGAGGAAAAGGGGTATCTGTGGTTCAATGTTTATAGCTCTTACAACTTTGCAGAGCCTTTGTGACCTCTCTGTTGATGTGCCCATAAATCCCACCTGTCTTTTGATGAGTTTAGCTTGTGGCAATCCAAGCTCTACACTAATGAACACCTGCTAATGATCCAAAGCACAGTCCAAAACTGTTCCAAAAAACTTGCCTACTGTTTTAAGAGCAGCCTTCAGGGTCTCACCTTCACTTCATCCTCTAAAGCCAGCAGCTCTACCTGAGGTTTTATGAGGGGGCCCAAAAGCTGGTCATATTACACAGGCAGTCTGGTATGTAAAGCCATTTGTTCTTCATTTGCCTATGTATATGTGCAGCGGGGAGTGTTTGTGGTTTTACTGCTCCGACTGGAGAACGAATGAGTTTCCGGTCCTCTCACCATTCTCTTTGAATGAAGAAAGGCCGTGTGTGTGTTGTGCGGAAAAGGGACCTGCTGGTGAACTGTGCAGTGAAGAGCTGGGGGAGTTTAAGGGAGAGGCATTCGGAGCGTGCCTGCCACAGTGCAGCCAAGAGTTCAGCCAGAGTTCACACAGAAAATGTGCAGGATTCGTGGGTCTCAGTGGACACAGTCTGACCCAGCTATTACATGTTCTCAATAACACATTCTCAGGTAGCACTTCTGCACCAAATCTTCACATGTGCTCTGTCTTCAAGGATCAATTTCCATGCATCAACAACTGGCCACGGTGATTCCCAGTTGAGCTTTCTTTTCTTCCCATCTGAAACGTTTATGATATTTCCCACATTTTGCACGTTCTCTTGCAAACAGTCAGTAGTGTCACTGTAGTGACAATGAAGTGATGCTTGTCTCCTGCTGGTCAGAAATATGTATTATACACACCCTTTAAGATTGCAAACAGGAAATAAACAAGTAAATGAGAAGCAGACTGTAGCGAGGTCAGGAATAGTGGAAGTGTCCGCACAATTCTTTTTGCACTCCTGCCCTGCTAGTGAACTCAGCCTCCCACATCAGTTCCCCGGACCCCAGATCCCCCCCGACTTGCGCACACACATAACATACACCATTCCCAACTGCACTATGCAATCCAGGCAGGCTTCCAGAGGCAGCTCAATTACAATTTCAAAACAAAGGCAAAGAAGTGCTGGGGGTTGGCCTGGGGCAGCAGTAGGGGCTCAGACTTTGACTGAATAAGCACCCTGTTCCCCACCTTTAGCTGTCAGTTCAGTTTGGAAAAGCATGCATTTTCTATTACACCGAGCTTTATTAAAGAAAGTCCCTCATGTGGTTTGCCTCTTGATGTGCATTTGAATTTCACCTTTGGCAAACGCATCAAGGATAAACTTTGGTAAACCTCAAATTCCTCCTCTCTAAAAGATGACAGTACTTGTTCTGTGGCATTTAATTGAGACAACGGAATACAACTGCGGTTTGTCTCGCTGTTATAAAAAAAAAGGAACGTGCATTTCTGGTAATCTTACTGTACCTAATTCTAACTTGTTTTGGAATCAGCATATTAAATACAACTCAATTATACAGCTGACCCTCATCTGACCCAGTAAACCAAAGATAAGATTAGAAAAATAAGCAATATTAGTCAGCCAAGCCTGAAACATACCAGATGAAAAAATATGATGTCTCACCACAAGTCAAGCATGTATGTTTTAGTCAGACTTTTGCATAGTAAAATAAACACACCTCGATAATGTAATTTTTAACTCTGCTTCACACAGCACGTATACATTTTAATCTGATCCTGGACAGCCAATGACCTACAGACTTTAGCTCCAACCTGCCCCAACACAATTTTCTGGAATTTCTAGTAAATTTCAAGACGATAGTGTACTGTAGAATAGTGCACCTCTAAGAGCAGACTTTGACACCACTGCTTTAATCAGACTACAGTTGTCCTTGACATTATGCACTTGCTCCAACAGACAGCAGTGACATGCATGCATTGACATGCATGTTTCCTTGAGCAGACAAATGAAAACTGCATAAACCTGCTGTAGAGCTTTATTACAACTGATAGACCTTTCTTTGGGATGACAAGAGATGGCCTATATTCCAGCAGGCATGGTTTTAGTGGCAGTGGAGAACCCAGTTAAACACCTACATACTTCCACATCACGCTCACCCTCACCCCGTCTTGCTTATGATCTTTCTCGGAAAGAAGCAAGAAGTAAGAGCTGTTTGTTTGCACCCAATGACGGCTGACTGGCTGGGCTCCAAGCCCTGTGCCTGACCTAGAGTTGAACCCTATTGTTCCAATCCCACAATCGGGTGCGGGGCATTGTGCTTGATCGCCTCCAGAGCAGTGGGAGCGGCTGGAGAGAGAGAGAAAAAGAGGTTAAGAGTCTCCGTGGGTCTGTTACAGCCCTGTCAAGTACAGGGCCAGATCTCATGACTTACGGTTATGATTATGAACCGTGGCTTGCTGTCAAAAAGAGAGCCAAGTCCATGTGGAAGTTCTGGCTTTTCTAAGGAAAAAACAACACCACATTCTCCATAATGAAGTAACCAGTGGCCTCGGAATATTTGATTTAGTTGCAAATGCTAAAATTTGCCAGAGTGCTGCTGTTTTTCTTTGCATGACATCAGTAGAGTTTATAGCAAGTTCAATGAGTCACTTAGTTTTTACTTTCAATATTAGAGTCTTGATGTGTAATGCAAAAGGGCTTGCAAATGTGACCCACTTCGAGACTTCAGGTTTGTCCATCCTTGGTTATCCTCTCTTCCCAATGCCTTGCATTCTGAGTTCCTGATGAACAGAGGCAGCTGCATTCATCCGGGCTTCAGTTTAAACAGAACAGAGAAATGCAGTACACTGCCGTCTTTGTGAATCAACTGGAAACCATCAGCTCTAATCAAATGCCTGCTGGCCCAGATTCAAGCCAGATGTAGGAATTCCACTTGGCCCACCAGTGGCAGCCGAAAAGAAGAGAGGGGTTGTTTGCAGGAGAAGCAAGACCTAAGCTTTGCATTGGCACTACAGCCTGCTGACCAGTAACATTAGCTTTTGCTAGGGCCACCAGTACTCTGGAGCTATCATGCTCTTGACCATCCATCGAACTGCACACCTATAACCACAGTGTGCTTGAATGTGTAAAATTAATGTGTAATTACATGATATGTTGGCAGGATATCACCTTAGCAAGCATAGCAGGAGTCTGAGTATGTGGGTTTCTTGGATTGTGCCACAACAGGTGTTATTTCAAGAGACTTGGTTGTACTCTTTAACGGGAAATGGGGGGGAAAGAGGAAAAAAAGGTCCAGTCTTTCCAGTAAAAAGGTGCTTCATTCCAACTTGGATTCCCCAAAGTTAACCCTCAAGGCTGTTGGTTTTGTAAGTAATGATCCTTATGTGTTTTGTGTGCCTGTTTCAGGCTGAGCGTGCAGCGAGTAAGGAAGCCGCGCTGCTGTAAGGGCCCTCAGGGGCTGCTGCCTCGATTCTCCTCCCTTCAAGCAGATGGACAAGAACAGCTCTTTCACTTAACGGACAATATCCACTCTGAATAGTGAGTATCGTGTTTGATGGTAATGCCAGGATAAGTTGTTCTGCCAAATTCTTCTGTTCCTGAATGTAGGCACATTTTCTAGATTATTTCTAGAATCCCAAACTTGTAGGTACGTTATTTTTAGTCACATTTTTAGGTGGAAGGATCAGGGCTTGTTTCTGTGTTCCAAGTGAGACAGAAAAGACATTTATCACCAAAGAGGCTAATCCATCCAGATCAGCAGACCCCCTGTTGGCCCACATGACCTCTCTCCTCAGAGGTGCCACAAAGGCCATTAGTCTTCTCAGCTGCAGCCTGCACACTTTCGGCCTTTCTTCCCTCTCTATTGCCTGCTTAATTTGATATACTAATATTCACTTCTCTGAGCGTAGTCTATACATTAAATAGCTTGCTTGACTTAATCCTTTTTCATTTTCTGCAGAGTTAATCATTTTTTACAGATTTGCATCAGAATCTGGGAGCGAATTCGGTCTGAATTGAATCTTAGTACATCTGCTTTGCTATTATGCAATTTAAATTGAATTTACCCAGATTTTGCCAGCGCATAACACCATTTCTGTTTTTTGTAAAACGATGATGCAACGATCATATTCCTGTTTTCTTCTGCAGTTTCATTGCAGTGGAACCCATAGACACGTACTGTGTGCTGATCTCCTCCAAAGTGGTATATTTCCTCAAGCCAGGAGAATTTGCGGATCGTGAAGCTATCTTTTTGGAGGTCAAATATGATGATCTCTATCATTGTCTCGTGTCCAAGGACCATGGGAAAGTTTATGTACAACTTACTAAGAAAGCAGAAAGTACCAGTAGTGGAGTGGCCATTCCAGGTCCATCACACCAGAAACCTATGGTAAGAGATGTGTCCCTTCACATATGGTCCAATATTTATCTTTGGGAATTCATTTTCCATTAGTAGTGAGATTTCATTACTGTTTTAGATAAATACATAACACATGATTTTGGTGAAACACTTGTCATCGTTTTGCTAACTCGTTTCCAAATCTCCAACTCTAAATGTCATTTGTTGTTTCTCCTTAGGTCCATGTGAAAAGTGAGAGCCTTGCCATCAAGATTTCCCAAGAAATCAATTACGCCAAGAGCCTTTATTATGAACAGCAGCTCATGCTGCCTCCCAGTGAGAATGAGGATAGCTTATTATTAGACTCTTAACTACACTGACCTGCAGGGTAGAAGGTGTTTCTCGCTCATTTCTTAACTAGTTCCTTTTTCTGTTTCTGTGGAAGGACAGTAATAAATCAGTGGAGCGTGATCACCCACTTAAGCCAGTGTATGGGACATACTCACAGCATGTGGTTTGTTCAGTGATGCAAACTAGTCTAGAGGGGCTGCTGTAAGCTCCGGCAAGCACAGATTTAACTTGAACATATGCAAGTATTTTTAGTTTCTTGCAAACCTTAAAAGTATAATTAATTTGTTTTACGATTGGTAAAATAACTGGTGTTTTTCGCTAGATGTACACGGCTATTCTGACACTGTATATGTTTGTGTATTGTGTATAGATCCTCTATGTACATAGATAGATAGGCGCAAACCTATAGGATTATCTGCCATGTATATATAATGTTGAAAATAAGAATATGGTATGAAATTAATCTTGGGTTGCTGTACAAAACTGCCTTTAAAAGAGAGTTCATTTTGCTCTGAATATGTGAGTGATTGGAGGTTGATTAAATGATTGAATTGCACTGATACAACTGTAGGAAACTTAAGCTGCTCTCACCATTCCCTGGTGAGCCAACATTAACACAAACACAACACAGAGAACGAGTGTTGTAAATACTGTCATTGCATTTGTCACTTCTCCAAATGCAGTCCACCCGCAAAAACATCTGTCTGATGTTTTTCTTCTCCCAGTTTCTTATTTTCTGGTCTTTTCTATACCCATCTTAAGGAAGGTAATGAAAAATATGAATGAAATATTTGACATGTTTACCTTTTTAGTTTCTAACTAAATAAACTTCTTTTGCAAGTTCAACCATAAGATATGAAACACTTTTAACATATTTCAGCATAAAATAATAGTGTTCTGTAGCTGACAAAATAATGATTCTCTGCCTTTTTGTGTGTACAATCAATATGTAGATTTGTCATCTGCTATTTTCAGCTCACAGAGACAATAATCTAGGCTATTGTACTTCATTTTTCCCCATCTCAAACACTTATTTTACTCCCTTTTTTTAAACTGAACAGTATCAAGTAATTCAAGAAGTTTCACCGAACAAAGTTATTACAAGTTGCTACCAAAGATCAGACACTATTAATGTTTTCTCTTTTAGAAAATGACCTTCCTCGCTTATCTTAACTGTGTACATATACTGGTTTATCAAAAAAATAAATAAAAAATTAATTAGATTTTTAACTTATGTGGCAGTGCCTCTGGAAACACTGGTCAATATAATGTAGGATAATATAAACAGTACACCCAATGTGTTTTCTAAGTTGTCTGTTATTTAAATATTAATATGTTGAATACAACCTACAAAGCTGATTTCCTCTATAACTGCACAAATATGCAAAGTGAGTATAGTGTGTATATTTCATTTGTTTTAATATGCAAATGTATAAAGCAAAATAAAAGTTATGGTTTAACACAGTATTTGTAATAATTGCGTTTTTTCAGATAATGGTTTGTAATATTTTGGTGTGCTTTTTTTCTTATTAATTTGATAGGCTGCCTTTACATGTGTATATATAGTTCTATATATACTATAGATATTCTATAGCTCTTCTTTACATGTGCTTGATCCAGTGTTTCTGCATTGTTTTTCAAAAAATTTCAACTTTTCCCTCATAATAAATAAGCATGATTAATTTTGCTTACCTTCTGTTAGTTTATGGATGAACATCCTTGTTTGTAGGCTGAAGTATAGTTTAACTTTTAAATTGTTTTTTTTGTGTCCCAAATTTTACCAATGTTTGACCAACCCTTTTTTTTTATTATTAAAGTCTAGTTAACTAGTAACTAGTTGGTTGACGCTTCGTGTTTATTATCGCTAGATGTAATAAACGATAGCTGTCAAGAAAACAGTAATTTAAAGATAGGCTATTAAAATTTATTTAAAGTGAGAAAAAATCTCTGGTATTTTTTGTAACATTTAATTTTTAATTTTAAATAAGTTTATTTTGGTTAAACCAAGCTGCATTTTCAAACCCCAGTGTGCTACTACCATCACATCCTAAATTCTGTGATGGTAGTAGCTAATTGTCAATACTATTTAGGGCAGATACGCAGGAACTCTACATTCTTCTTCTTGACTGACAGTGTGATGTCAGATCAATGGTCTCTTCCCTCAGGGTGACACATTCGTTAGTTAAAGATGGATGTGCAGTGGCCACACAACCCTGCCCTGCTTGGACGAATAAAACAGAAAAGAACAATACTACTATTGCTAACATTTAGCATTCATGCACTACATAGATGTCTAAGCGTGCTATTGTTAATGAGATGCTGTCATAAGAAACACATGGGTTTAAACAAACAAGTAAAATATGTGGTAACACAGACCAGTCTGACAAAATCTGGTTCAAATATGATCTCACAAACCTGTGAAAGCTTACGGCATATGTTCAACATCCCTGAAGTTATCTGTTACAATAGGGACGAGTTACCATGTGCCCTACCAATTCTCCTAGTACCCATTTCTACTTCTTTTCCACCTGTGCTGGGTCACAGTAAGCAGTTCTTTTTCCTGGGCAAAGGGTTCATCGCAGGGTGAGCTGTCTGTCCAACAACCTACTCAGATTTATCTACTATTTGGCTAACCTTGCTCTGAACTCACCCCCTGAGACTTGAGCTGACTTCTCCAACACACATGCACTCCATGACACAGTTTCATGTCCTGATCCCACTCTCAACAGTGTCCATCATTGCCGTTAGACATGCCAAGACTCATTCTTCAGTTTTTGTCATTTGTGTTATACAACATTTTTGGTGATTATTCCCCCAGCCCCACAGCGTACATTATTTATTTTATATAGTTTATCAAAAAGTAACTTTTCCTTCCAGTCACAAAATAACAGCAGAGTGTAGAATGAAAAATGTGATGTGAATTGGTAATCACATAATTGCAATAGCTGCTTCATGCCTGTTGTATGTCAGTTTTAGTCCCCAGCGTGCTTTGATAACACTCTATTGTCTTCTAATACTGCAACAGGGATGCACCGCATGGAAAGAATTTGAGGGAGAGACGGCGAAAGAAAAAAACATCTGCCTGTAGATTTGATTTTATGAGGTTACACAGTCTTAGATCTTGCATCCAATTTGGCAAATCGAGGCGTAGGAGAAAATTGTGAACAGGCACTGCATTACCTACCCATCTGTTTGGTGCGATACAGCTGGATCGACAGCGAACATCAGCCGTTCAGCTAGGTGTGAGTGACAAAGCTGAATAAAATGACAAGTTCTAGATTCATATATCAGCCTTCCAGTGGCTGACCCCTCTCCAGTGTGCTTTCCTGTTTAGTGGAGTTAGTGTTATGACAACCCTGCCTAGTGTACAACGAGCTCACTATTGGCTGGCCTGCAGTGGTGGAATGCTGACCATGAAATGCCTGTGAGTTTTGGCAGAGACAGAACAAGCACACTGCCAGGGACTGACACTTCCCTGTTTTCAAACCAACATGAACACCCACAAAATAACACTCACCATGGTTTTTTTAAGCTCAAATACTGTTTATTTGAAGTTGGCCGTAATATGAAGATAGACATGCTGGAATTACTTTAAACAAGTCCCATACGGCAACAAAAAAAATAAAAAATTTCCCCCCTGGCCAAAATATATTTCTAATATATGCTGTAAACTGTACTGCTTAAATTCAAAATATATTACAAAACATACTTTGAGAACGAACATACACTTACGATCCTAATTTGAGTAAATGCAAAAATGTTTTTTTTTTTGTTTTTTTTTAATTTTGTTTTGGACAGCATTACGTTTGGATAGAAATATAAAACAAAATGGCCAAAAGATAAATGAGAAAAAACTAAAAGTTACTGAAATTTAATGTTTATGTAAATATATTTTAATATCTATATTAGCAACTTTAAAAATATAAATATTTGAAAAATATATATACATTTGCCGTATGTGGTTGAAGACTTGATCTTGACTTTTGTTACAAAAATGCTCTTAAAATCAGTGAAAATCTATAAAATTCCCATGTCACCCCATGTCCTGGCTCTTCCAGTCTTTTTAAATATAATTCTAATTGTATAAGTCATACAGACCTAGGATGGCTTGAGGGTGTGTAAATCATGGGGTAATTTTCATTTATGGGTGAACTATCCCTTTAACTGTAACGGTTCATGCTCCTTACTATCACAATATCCAAAGAACATGTTCACCTACATGCCTGTGTGCAGTCCAGTATAGGGCAACAAATCCAAATTTATCCACGTAAAACTCGCAGACATAACAGTTCCTGGGAAAACAATCCACCTTGATATGCTGTTCCCAATGACCCTTTCACAGTCTTTTTTTTTGCGTCCACAAAGCAACAGATTGATGTTCCTGGACGTAGTGCTTGCTTTGCATTAAACATTGGTTTTGAGGATTTTTCACAGTCTCACACTGCTTCTAAGTTTAAGTCCGTCCTTTGAATGTGTTCATACAGGTGTAGCTTCCTGAAAACTTATGGATCTCTTCCAGGGCAGACTGGGGCAAAAGACTGAAGAAATCAAGAGGTTATGTGCAGCAGGTTGAAATATGTAATATATAAAGCATAGAAAAATTGTTAATAAAAATGTTATTCTGCTCTGAAGATAGTCTCACCTCTTGAGGATGACAAGAAAGTGCATGGTCCATGGCAGGGCAACAAAGGCAGTGTTGGTCCTTACAGCTTCCACAGTGCGTTCGGCCACCATCTCAGGATTCAGGGGAGGAAACAGCTTAGGGAACCTAAAACATGAATTCACTGAATGATGGACCACTTTTTAAAATTTCAACTAGGTCTTCATGTTTATCATCTCCAGCAGCTCATTACCGAACTCTCATGCCCTGGAACATCTCTGTGTCAGTATGGAAGGGAAGCACAGTGGTGCAGCCCACTCCTGGACAGTCCAGCAGGCCTAGCGTTAGGCTTTCCATGAAGGCATAAGACGAAGCCTTGGACGTGCAGTAGTCGATGGCTCCAGGGATGGAGGAGAGGGAGAGAATGGAGTTAATGCACACCACGTGGCCGTTGCAGAGCTCCAGCATGCGAGGCAGAAATGCTTTCGTGGTCTGTGGGGGAGACAGACACAATTACACATTGTTCTGTTCCCTCAATCATCTTCTGGAAAATCCAACAATAACAATGAAAGCTTCAGAACTTTGGGGTCGGGAATGTGTTAATTGTCTAGTATTCTCTAGACTACCTTTGGTGAAAGTCAACAAGCATATTTGACCGGCTCAGCAGAAATATGAGCCCACATTCAGTGTTTGATCTCAAGTCAGATGATGGCTCCTCTGCAAAACTCTATATAAAACTGGCATTGAGAAAACGCCATGTGTTTGAGATTAGTGCAACAATATATTACAGCAATCCTCAGTGTGAGCTACTACCGCAGCGAAAGTCTCAGATGATCAGCTCTAGGTCTCATTGACTATGAATGTGTCCTGAAAAGCGTGACTGCGTATAGCGTAGATCTTCCGAGCAGTCCATTTTCTTCTAAACGTTTAACTTTTCCACCTGTTCTTTTAGGACCATTCACTTTTGTTTGTGAATCTCTCTTATATTTTTGTCTCTGACTGTTCTATGCGAGGAATGCTGTGTTTCTTTTTCTCTCTCGGCAAAAACATGCTTAAATGATGAGGAACGCTTCCAAGAATTACAGCATGCCAAGTGACTTAACGTTAAGTAACTGAAAAATGTTCTGCAAAACACAAAGGAGTATCTAGAGTTCATGTTAGGTTCAAAGCACTGTTACTGCACTACAATAAATTGACAGACATGCGAGCAGCGAGTAAGTTAAGATATTGATTAGTCTCTTACCCAGAACTGTCCAAGTGTGTTTATATGCTGGGTTTTCAGGAGTGCGTCATCGTCGCTGTCCATAAGACCTTTTCCATGGACAACAGCTGCATTATTGACAAGAATGGTGACGTCCCCGACCTGTGTGAGACCACATAGCACCCATTTAGAGTCAAATTTATTATTGTATTATTTTGGTTCCAAGGATACAATAAAAGATGCCAAATATGCCAAAAATGTTTACTTTAACATGATACCAAATATGGCACCAATACATACCAAAGCAGAGAAAAATATATACTAAAATAATAATAATTTAAACAAGCAATTGTTTAAATTACGAAAAAACGTTTCCCAAACCAATACAATGCAGACAAAAATATATAATAAAATAATGAAAAAAATAAAATGAAACAAAAATAATAACAACATTATGTAAAATAAATATAAATAATATAAAAAAAAAAAACATGAAAAAGGATCCCATACAAGAAAGCACTTAAATACTACGATGCTACAAAAGGGGGTGCTACAGTGCACCCTTCTGAAACCTAAAATGATAATGATAATATAATATGAAAATATAAGAATGATAATACACCTTACCAAACAAAAGCCACAGGACTAGCTGTTTGAGATGGGGTGATTCTATGTAAAGTCGTTTTAGTTAAAATATCTTTTTTGATCTCTTGAGACAAGGAATGAAGAGTTTAAACATACCTTTTCTCTGAGCACTTTGGCCTGCTGGTACACTTCCTCTCTGTTGCCCACGTCGCACACAAAGTAATGGCACTCTGTTCCGGTCATGGAGATCTCCTCACATGTCTCTTTTAAACATTTCTCTGTGCGGCCCCACAAAATCACCTGAGGGACGAAAGTCGTGATTAGTGTAAAGTAGATGCAGAACATCATTTACACTTTTCAAGACAACAGGAGGAGTTTTTACATTGTAAACATTGAGGGACAACTTTGTGATGTATTATGTATGATTGCTACACATTTATGTAGGTTAAGGTCTTTAGGGAGTTACTGAATGAAGTACTTCTTTATCATTGTACACGAGGTTTAGGGAGAGCCAGTGAGAGTGATAGAGGACAGGGTCAGGCTGTGTAGGTCGGTTAACTCTCTGGCTATTAGATCCATCACTCAGCAAGGTCAGTGAGAGGTAATGAACACAAGGATGAGTCCATCCCCTCCCCATCCTGTCAATCTCAATCAACCTCATAAACAAACATACACACATAAAACAGTCACATGTTCTGACCTTCGGAGGAACCCTTCCGTATTCAAAGTCTCTCAGCGGAGAGCATTAGTTGGGGGATTCTCACATAAACTGTCAATGACATGTCCGGTTCACCCCAATTGTTTATTTTTTATGTTTTAGCATTGTGACACTACATAATAAAAATAAAATAAAAGGAAAAATAATCCATCTAGGGTATTTCCCTGCTTGCTAGGAAAACGTTCCAGCATTTTTCTACCAGAAAACGCTGGTAACCCTACATAGGACATCACTAAAATAAAATAAAATAAAATAAATCCATCTAGGGTTCTCTCTGCTTGCCAGGAAAATGTTCCAGCATCTCTGGTAACCCTAGGACCACAGAAAAATACATTAATTAAATTAAAATATTCTATTCAAGGTGGTTCCTTGCCTGTGGCATATAAAATAAAAAAATAAAAATTATTTTACAATAAGATAAATTTAAATAATCCATCTAGGGTACTTCCCTGCTTGCCAGGAAAATGCTGCAACATATCTGGTGCATGAGACAACTGGGAAATAAAATAAAATTGAAAATCCAGGGTGTTTCCTATATGGTGCAAGATTCTAAAGAGGCACCATTATGCACTTAGAGTGCAATTTAAAAATAAAAAGTGTTAAGAGTTATAAAATTGGCTTGATTTCCTTTATATAAAATAAAATTTTGATAGAGTAACAGGGCAAGCAAACAACAGATGTGTTTTCTCATGTGACATACGGCCTGACTCATGTCCCACCAATGCCACAAACAGCACATGGTAAGTGTCCCATTATCAGTAAAAGTTCAAGCAACAGAGCCACTGGGAGACATGGGCAGGGGCAGCCTAACGCCCCCTCATTAGTGCTGGCCCAGAGGGGTCAGGCATGGGCCAAAGCCCAGCTGGGAGTATGGGAGTGCCAGCCTCTATTCACCTTTACCATCCCACCTTTATACCTCATCCTTCTTCATTTACATAAACTTGTAGAACATAATTATAAATGTACATATTGAAATATTTTAATGCTTTTCAGGGTTTCTAAACTCTAAACTCCCCTCTTAGGGAAATAAAACACATTTGATCAATATTTAATTGAGGAGGCCTAACTTGTGTCTGCCTGACTTGACTTTCATACACAGCCTCAGCTCCGCTGGCTTTCCGTTTGATTCTGTTCCTCTGGGATTCAGCCGTAAGCAGCCCACACAATAACACAAATGACATCATCAGCCCTGCTCTGCAAAAGCTGGCTGACCTGCCAATGAACTTGGTTGTGGTAACCAATCTGCAAGGTGCTTCTCTGCCCACTACACCCCCTTGCAATTGATCCATTCACACACCTACACATGTTGGGCGCACATTCACACACATGAATGCAGCACATATGCATTCACTCCCTCACACGCACACTATTAATGTAGGCTATTCCTGACACTTGATGCTTGTGCTTTTAGCAGTGTTGCTCTATTCTTGGTAAGAGTGATATAGTATCTGTTATATTTATTAACAATAATCATAATAACATAAGATTATTTGTGACTGTTCTGGGAAGATTTTGAACTTCCCTGGAAGGTTAAAGAGTCACATATGATTTGAGTTCAACAAAACAGCCATGCCTGTCAGCAGCCCATTGTTGGGCATTTGTAAAGACATAAAGGCTTAGGAAACACCTGTGTTTGTGTGCAGGAGGAATATGAAACAGAACTCAAGGCTTTAGATGAGGGCAGCAACAGGTCACGGCACTGACTGGAAAACTACACTGTGCCCCATCAGGACAAACTCGGCCATTTCAAAGTCTATTTACATAACCAAAAAGGTGTGTTTACTGCTATGTGAATAAATCAGGTAAACACAACCCCTTACTGGTTTTGTTCGGTTGTCAGTAATGCTTAAATAATAAACAAACCGATCAGTTACGTAACAGAAAAAAATGTACTCACATTTGGATGTTTCTTATAGGCACATAGAGCTGAGCTTATTTCTTTTATATGTCTCTTTCTTACTTTAAAACGTATGTGAGTATTGTGTGTTGTCAATTTTTATAACTTAGTTAATCCATGTCCGAAAGTGAGCAATT
>JAUMHE010000080.1:8879953-8891930 GCA_032359235.1 Enteromius mattozi | reverse complement strand
TACTTTAAAACGTATGTGAGTATTGTGTGTTGTCAATTTTTATAACTTAGTTAATCCATGTCCGAAAGTGAGCAATTTCGAAAGTGTCGTTTCACCTGTCGCCAAATACCTGTAAGACGCTAACGAACAGAAGTGGCAACGGCCAGATGAGGTAACCATAACAACAGTACGCCGCTTGCGCGCTTTCAGTGACGGCGGAGTTACGCCGAAAGCCTTGTTATGTTTCATCTTATTAAATTACCAAAGAATCGCAAATATATCACAAAACTTTGTTGTTTTGTTAAAAAACAAAAAGAAAAAAAAAAAGTTTTGTGAATAAATACGTTTCTTCAGCTACTCGCGTGTTAGTGGCGCCAAATTACAATTTGTGTTGCGCGAGACTAACCTCAGATTGCGTTTTGAAAGTTTACATTTCATAATACATTACATACTAATACATTAATTCAAAAAGAAAAAAGGCCGAATATAGAAAGCACTTTTTCAATTAACGTTACAAATAGCATATACGGGAGAAGATAACATCGTAATGAATTGCGTTACACCCAATAAAAACGCTAACGCAGCCTTACCTTTCTTGCTCCTTGCTTGGCAAACTCTTTAGCCAGGTGACGACCGATTCCTCTTCCACCTCCAGTGATGAGGACCACATCAGTGCCCAGATCTCTGCGCTTCTGGCGCGTAAAGAAGCGCACGATCGCCCTCAATAAGCAAAATAAGATCTGGACAGGGAAAAGTAACGCGCATCCCAGCACCTTCATCTCCATCATGACTTTCAGATAGTCCGATCTTTCTTTCGAGTTTGTGCACTAAAACAAGCTCGTAAGAAGCGAGTGTGCTTGTAACTTGTCAGCTGTCAAAAGGCACGCTGAAGCTCTCTGAGTAACTGGAAATGCGTCCAGCTCTCCTGGTCTGGAAGAAGAAAGTCCCTTAAAGTGCGAGCAGGTCTAACAGAAGAGGTCCATCAGCGTGCCAAGTGTCTTACCTAGCTACGAATGAAGAACTGTCACATGTGAGACGTCTCTCTCTCTCTCTCTCTCTCTCTCACTCTCTCTCTCTCTCTCTCCCATAACAAGCATCGCGCGTGGAGAACAGTGTAATATCAGGCAGTCTCTGTGCGCTTTATCTCAAGAGGCGGGACGGAACTCAAGTGTCGTACGAAGATTGAGAGAGATAATTACTGAAACATTTATTCATAATTTATGCTACACGGTTATCCTCTCATTATACTTGAAGTCATGCTGATCACTATTAAAGACTTAAAGGGGCTCATCGTGTGAACTGCTGAGAGACTCATTAGTAATGTGCATCTGTTTTGTCATCCAAATTTCAAACATCATTAGACGTTTTCACGCGGCATTTAGGCTATTTACAATATCTCTGCAATTTAATTCTTTGGCTTAATGTGAAAAATGCTTAATAAAAATTAATTATAGTGATTAAAAAAAGGTTAATATAGCAAGAATCCAAATGCGGCCTTCAAGATAGTTTTCTGGTCTTTAATGATGTTCTTAAAATAGCACAAAATATTATTTATACATAGGTCTTGGAGGGTTGTTTTTTTTCTCATAAAATGCTTTTTAATTGATATTCATGTAGCATTCCCATAATATTTGCAAAATTATAAAAAAAAAATGTATGTTCCGTTAACATTCAAATAACCAAGGGAAAATATATTTTTATTTAAAAAATAACATATTTTAACATATTACCAGAACATATTTTGTTAGCTCGGTCATTACCATAATCTAGCATGTTATCTCGTTTAGTAATTTTACAGCTTCTTGAACACAGCTCATCCAGAATTTAATATTGCACTCGTGTTTGTGTCCCCAAATTTGATTGTGCATAAAATACAATAATTTTGCATTTTTGCATTGCTCATTACCACCCACAACCTATTGGTTTGCCGCCATGCTTCGCGTCGACGTACGCCCCTTCCATACGTCACAACTCAGGTCATTCGTGTGCTCAGCACTTTATTTCCTTATGGAGGTTTGCGTTAATCTTTTATACTAATAAACTGGACGTTGTAAACTGTCACACCATAATTTACCCTACATTTTGTACGAATTTTGCACAAACAGAAGACAAGAATTTAAATGCATTTCAAAAGTTGCCTTTAATTATTCTGTATCACATGTAGCAACACCTTGTTCACTGCAGAGATAATGACGTTGAGCTATAATGAATTACATAACTGCTTGAGGAACTTCTCATTGCGCGCCAGCCAAAAGGGTCTATGGACATTTTAGGCATAAAAAAGTTATTCGGTCTGAAGATCTATACCGTCATCTAGAGGTCATATGCCGTAGGTGAATCTCATTCCCAACATTCAATAGCTTTAGCCACGATATCAAGAAAGTGATTTTGCACTCAACAGCTTGGATATAAAGAACAACATTAATGAAATGACATTACAATAAGCTGTTTAGAATGATGAAAGCTGTAATGTATGTCCAGGATTATCTGTAGGCTACGTGGGCCGTCCCATTCCACTTCACTCTAATCCTTTTCTGCAACACAGCTGTGCACAAATACAATGTAGAAAATGAAGTCAAAGCATGAATATGTCACTGTATTGTGACAAAACAGGTGCGGAACAAACTGAGCTGAACCGTTGTCACATGGCTGGGGTGGTCAGGGAGGGTTGAGCTTATCGTTCTCATTCTGAGCACATATTTCTCTGCAGCAATCTCAGTCCTGGATTATAGCGTAGCTGCTGGACAGCAAGAGAGATGGCAGAGGAGCTGACAGAGTATCAGAGAGGGTACTAATGGAAAGCGCATCCCAAAGTGCTCATGTTAACTCCAGAGTCAATGACAACAGCAGCAGCATCAGTGAGGGCCCAAGCATGTCTCCAGCAGAATCGGCAACTGAAAATTATTAACAGTCATGGTGAGAGTTTATCTACAATATTGTTGGATATGTCATGTGTAGGATGTTTTTGTGCCTTACAGTTCCGATGTGTAGTCTCCTTCTTGATCCTGGGATTTTCTTAAAAAACAAAAAAGCAAACTTAAGTTAAACTGTAGGCTAAAAGTTATCAATAAAAACATAACACATAGAAATAAAAAAGCATAGCAATATGTAACCTTAAAGGTGCACTCGATAGTTTGGTTATGTTGAACTTTCTGATATTCTGGTCATTATGGATCTTTACAGTCACTTAGTGGTGTCGATGCACCATCATGCAAATAAGAGTTAGCAGTTACTAATGCTCCATTTGATACTGATATTTGCTTTCAGCCATAGGCCGAAGGGCAAAACCAAAAAACAAAAACCATGTAAGCATTTTAGCACTTAATGGTTCTATTGTAGCCTAATATATGATATTAGATTAAGTGAAACTAGCATATTTTCTTAGGAATTGATGATATTTACACTAATGCAAATAGCAATTAATTCTATTTACACTAAATGAAAACAGCAGCCTTTTTAGCGATATGCTATTTTAACTGTGTAAATAGAATCTGTATGCTGTAAAATAGCAGGGTTTCTGCTTTTTATACTGCTTATTGCAAGTAGTGTCAATTATTTGCGCCTAAGTATTGTAATACATTATAAAAAATACGCAATAATAACATATTGAGTGTAAATGATCATTTTAATTCAAATTATTTAATGGATGCCCACCTTATTGGGACACCTACTGTACCTTAACCCTACCCATTCCTTTATTTTCAACTTTTTGATTATGTCCTTAATTTTTATTGAAAATAAATGCCTTTCCTATGTGTTATGAGACTTGAAAAGGGGGAAATATGGATATGAACCCGAGCTGATTGTGTCCAAAAAACACACATTTTACAGTCTACGCTATTGGTCTTGATTTTTGTCATGTGTCTTTTGTAGTGTTGACTGTCCCAATCGTACATTGGCGGGCAGAGTTAGCATAAAGAGCCTCTACTAACAAGGTAGGCTCTCTGCACTTAGTGTAAAACACTATGAAAAAGAAAACATGTTAATGAGAAACAACATTACTGAGTGCAACTTTAAGTCCATAAATGGTTATGCATGCTGGTATCAGAAACATACCATACACTATGTGCGCACAGTTTTAGTTGTTGTTTTTTCTTGCCTACTGATCAAACACTGTGATGTCTTTTGAAAATAAATAGCTTACTGTGATTATATCTCACTTAACAGTATGGGGCATTTAATTACTGAGTACAAACAAAATACTGTGAGAAATAAGGATGTTTGGGAATGGTCTGAAGATTTTAATGCATGCAAGTGCTGGATAAAGACAAGTCGCTCTGAGCGTCAGATGTGGGTCCAGCATCGTGAAGCAGACACGTCTTAGGTAGAAACAGAACAGTATGAGGTGTCTGAGTGTTGGCTACAGACCACTTGAATTATGTGTGATGCATCTTCTAGTATACTGACCAAATACTATGAGGCGTGTGTGAGTGTTGGTAGATCCCAATGGGTTTTGGACCGTGCAGCGATACATGGATCCGTTGAGCTCAGCTGGAACTCTCTCCAGAATCAGTATTTTCCCAAATCTCTCTTCACTTCCATCCAGCAGAGGTCCTCCCACACGTGTCCATGTGAACAGAGGCTCTGGAAACACTTTATTCTGTAGCACAAAGAGAAAACCCAAATATTCATTAAACACTTAAACACTGAGCATGGTTATACCCTGCAGAGTATATAGTTTATATTTTTCACCATGCGAGTATGAAACATTACAAACAAAGCTAAAATATTTATGAGGAGTTGCTAGGGAGACTGTTTTTTTATTTATTTATATACATTACTAAACACCGCTGGCAGTATTCATTTGCTCATATATTTTGTACTTGAAGAGAATTTTAAACAGTTTTCAAAAGTAGCTCTCAAAGACATTTAAGATACACTATAAATCATCAATAGCAACTTAATTATTTAGTTTAACATTTCCGAAAGACATTGGTAGGCTTTATAACATAAAACATTAGCCACTGCTGTTGCCGTGCATTCAAATTAGAGTATATTCTGAATATTCTGCATTAGACAAAAAATATGATGCATTGTGTGCAAATAATTATTTTGCACCACTTTATATACTGCAAACATTTCCTTTTTTTAAATGATTGTACCGCTTTGGGCCCCATTTGGAATCCTTCCACTTTGATGCGAACCGTGTCTCCCACTTTCGCTCTGCTTGGTGCCACAGAGAGTTTTGGGCCTTTTGGAGCAGCTTGTAAACAGTGAGAAATAAAATTGTTGTCATTATGACAGAGTATACAGAGTCAAGGTCTTCCACACACACATATATATATATATATATACACACACACACACACACACACGAACACAAGTTTTGTATTACTTCTTGGAACTGACTGTTAAGTGTAGATCATTTTTGAGTGTGGGGGAAATCCCAAAAATGTACAAAAATTATCAAATTATTCCCAATTTTTAAAGTTGTTATACCCTGTGTAAACAGTCAGTAAGGTTTAATCTAATTTGGTAAAAATATTAAAGAATAAATTCTTATATCTATATCAGAAAGACAAATAATAAATATAAATCATTTTAAAAATCAAAAAAGGAAAAAGGAGCAAACATAGTTAAAATAAAAAAACTCTACGTTGTGAGACCCTAATAAACATAAGGCCCATTCACACCAAGTACAATAACTATAAAGATAACTACATTAGCGTCCACACCAGTGGACAAAATTGTCTGTTTTATTTTGTTCATCAGCTGGAAAAATCATTCTATTCCAATGATATTGTTTCTCAGTGTCTTTCTCGTTATAGTTATCGACCTTGGTGCGAACATGCCTTTAGACCCCCTTAGTAACTGTATTATATATCAAGTGTCACTCACAGAGCGTAACCTCTGCCTTCATGGGCATTGAAAGAGCAGGGTGCTTGACTTCACAGGTGAACAGAGCCTCATTGTCCAGCTGTGGGTTCAAGTGCCAGGTCAGCATAGCTTGGACCTCCAAAGTACCGTCATGAAGCTCAGACTGTGTATGACTGAAATAATACATCGGGCTTGTGCTCAGCACCCAGCGGGGAAACTCTCGACTGATCACAGTCTCCGGGATGACCTCTGTGGTGGGACTGGCTTCCTCCTGACTAGGGGCCCCAGACGTGTAGCTGCGCTGGGGCCGGTCTTTATCCAGACGCACCGGCTCGCTGTAAGGACCCAGGAAAGAAAGAGACTTCTGCACTTTTGTATCATCCAGTTCTCGACTGATAAGCGGCTGGTTATCCAAGGCAGCGAGCAAGCCTCTGTTTTCCACTTTCTCAGCAGACACAAAAGGATGGACTTCAATAAGTTCTCCATCCCTCTTGAAGTACACCTGAGCGACATAATTACGAAAAGTTACAACTAAACGGCAAAGAAACACATTTCCATTTAAATAACCTCTGCTTTGTACATGTCCATCTTTATTTAGGTTTTAATTTAGAGCTTGTTTTTAATTCTTCTACTAACCACGGGGGCAGGTTTTCCTCCAGTTACAATGCAAACAAGCGTGAAATTTTGAGCCTCGTAGCGACTGAACCGAGCTGGCTGATTTGCTGCTTCAACAGATATTGATTTTGGTGGAGCTGAGAAAAACAAAGACATTGAAAACTCATTATAAATCGATAGCTTTACACCAGCAATCCAAAGAGATAAGCAGAGATGACAGTGCAGCATTCAAAGTAATTATTAGTATCTTTTCCTCAAGGGCACTTTTCTGCTTCAGACCACAAGCCAGGAGATCCTCATTTAATGAGCTTTCAGTTTATAAGCAAAGTGTATTAGTATGCACGATTTATATCACAATAGCAAAATCTCTTGTTTCAAGTCAGTAAGCCATGTGAAATCTTTCTGATGATTTCTTAGCTGCCATTAAATGAACTCTAGCTCGTATCTCACGTACATGTCACAGCGTATTACATCCGCAACGAAACATATTAATTTACAAGTGCATGCAGAAGGAAATTGCATGCATACCCTGCTGAATATTCCCAGACTTTATGGGCATGTCGGTACTTGCACAAGCAATTAAGAAAGAGACTGAGAATTTAAAATATTGTCCTGGCTTTGATACCATAAATATATACATATTATAATTATACTATTAATTTACCGTTTTCCATCAGTATTACATTTACAGAGAATCCTTTCAAATAACAGAAACGTTTTTTTCTTTTTCCTGAGGTTACAGATATAGTTCAAACTGAAATGAGAATTCTGTCATATTATACTCTTTCTCATGTTGTTCCAAACTTCTTTCTTGTGTGGAACAAAAATGAAGATATTTTTGTCCATACAATGAACGTCAGTTGGGCCCAAAGTTATTCTTTCACGTGCCCAAAAGAAAGATTTGAAAGAACATGATTTTTAGAAGAACTATGGCAGTTAAAAACAGAATATAAAGGATTTTGTTGACCCAGACCAGATACTTAAGCAAATCACTACATTATTTTGACCACATACAATGCCACAATGTAAAAATGTATGTGTGTGTGATGGTTTATAACTAGAACCTACACATGACATTAAGAGTGATACTCCCAGATGCCAAGACCACCTTCTCTCTAGACGCCCTGTCATAGATCCCCACATGGCATTCATATGGTCCATCATCTTCCATCTGAACCTCAGGGAGCCTGAGAACAGTGAGGAACAATCTGTCTAAACACATAACAGCAGTCATAAAAATAGCACTGTGCGTGCCAAGAGGAATGCCAAATAATATCCACTATAAACTGTGCTCTGCTGGATATAACTATAACCTGACAGTTGACTGGTAAACAAGGTCCTCTCGTCTGCGAAAGTCCTCCATGTGAGAAAAATTGGTGTTGTACATGGCGTCGTAGGTGAAAATTTTCTGTTTTGATGTTCCACCTTCCGTCACCTTTGAAAACAATTATAATATACTATTATGTACTAGCTAAAAGAGAGTTGAGAGAAACAAATTTGCAGTACTTACATGTAAATGCTTAACTATGTCTGGCTAAATCATGTTGCATTATATGCACTGAAAGACTGCAACTGAGCCAATTTTAACCAATTGCTGTCGAAGTGTTTTTTTACCGCATCTTTTTACTATGAACAAGATCCATTATCATCTGATAACCACATTTACGGTTGCACCTGGCAGGCAAATTTAACTTTAAAGCAAAGTATACATTTTTACCAGTTGGTGTCAATTACTTAATTTTAACAAAATAAATAAAATGGTTTGATGTTTTGTCATCTATGCATTTTTTATAGTTTTTGGGACCACTATTAGTATGTGACCTTTGTATGATTTCTATTGGAGGGGGATAGATGCAGAAAGGCAAAAATATTTGATGATTTAGTAAGTATTTAAATAAACACATGATATATTGGAAATGATGTGGCAGAGTCTTTTTAAAAATGTCATGGAAATGTATTGGCATATTGACGTGTTTAATTGAATGTTTTATCCATTGGCTCATCTAACCTGCCACACTTATGTCACTGTGTGACGACAAAATGAAAACAGCTTGTCCTAAAATCACTGAGCCTTTCACTCTTAATCCTGAATATATTTTCATATTTTTGACAGCTCCTGATCTCACAACGTCAGTTTTCCAACAGAACAGCAACCTAAAAGAGTTAGAAAGGCACAAAAACTAGCACACTGAAAAACAAGTGATTATTTTTTTCCAGGATGCTGAACAAAAAGGTGTATCACATGAAAAGATGAAACTCGGACCCCGCTTACCCGAAACCACACAATCTCTCGTAAGTTCCCATCCGTCCTGAAATTGCACTTCAAAGTCACTGTGTCCCCCATAACCACAGGAGGGAGAGGCTCAATGGTGACTGTTAAATAACCTGGAAAAAGATAGCAGTGTCACTTTCTGAATGCTATATTACATCCTCAAATTGCACAGCCCTCCTTTAAAATCCCATTCAAATTACCAGCAACGAGTCCAAGCAAAATTACAATGCTTTCCTCATTTCTGAAATCATTAAGTCATATGTTAGCAAAACGGAGTGCTTTTGAAGAACGCAATATAAACCTCCCCCAAGAGAGGTCATACCGCAATGACAGTGAAATTATAGCATATAATGAGCTTTTGATTCAAGTTGCGAATATTTCAGATCAAAAAGCATGATTGCAAAAACTAATATTAATGGATGTTGTGAGAAGTAAGAAGATGTCTCTTTGCTATGTTTCATTAATTTTTAATCTCCTCACAGCAAGAAATAAGTCTTTCATCAGCATGTACCTGACAGGTATACCTGATTATCCATTATTCAAACCACTCTGTTCTTAAAACATAAAGCATAAAATATTATTTTTGATTTTTTGCTCTCAACTAAAACAAAACAAAACAGCAAAATAAAAAGCATAAACGAAAAACTAAATAGAACCGAAAAACTGAGTAAATTACTCTATAAAAATAAACATATAAAATTGAATAAATTATAAATAACAGATTTTAATCAGCACATATGTGACGTGTATCCTTGATTATACATTATTCAACAAACTCTGCTTGTAATGACACTGATTCAGAAAAACTGACCTGAAATCAATATCTATATTGCAGGCAATGTTCCTAACTTCAGTTTGTTTGTTTTTTGCATTGATTTACTCTTACTTATTATGATTAAAAAAGTAAACAAGGTAAAACATATATATATATTAAAAAAACTTCAAAACAACAGACTCTCATGCCTGTTAGGTATTGAAAAATTGCACGTCTTTGATGAAATTAAACCAAATTAAACAAAATTTAAATGTAAAGAGACTTTGTGTTAAGTTAAAGAAACAAAGTAAAATCAAATGAAGTAAAACAAAACATAAAAGCAAAATAATGAAAGAAGCGAAGAAACAAATTAACAAATTAAAACTAAGCAAAAATCCAAACACAAAAGCACAGCAAAACACACTATAAATATACACAATTAAACAAAATGTAAAGAAACAGACAAAGCTAAAAAGAAAAAGTGAAATAAAACTCAAAACTAAACAATAGGAACAAAGCTATAAAAAATGTTAAATTAAAAGAAGCGAATAAAAAAGCTTAAAAACAACAAAAAACGAATTAAATTAAAATTAAAATAAGTAATGTAAAACAAAGCTGAACAATAAATAAATTTAAAAAACAAAGCAATGTAATGTCCACAATAAATACTGCATAATCAAACAAAATAAAATCAAAAGAAGCAAGTGAAACAAAACAAACAAACAAACAAAAAACAAAGCTAAATAGACTATAAATCAAACACCCATCTGTTTAGAATGGATTTGAAAAGATGCTGCACACACACATTGTTCAGTGCGTTACAGTATTACATAATGGCTGTCACAAAGATGGATTCTTTGTGTAGTTTGATGCTTCAAGATCTAAAGCTATCTTTCATCTCTTCTGAGTCTTCCAGCCATCGGTGCTGCCAGAGCTGTGGCCCTGTCCTAATAAAGTGGAAGGACTTAGTTTACAATTGTTACTCAAATTTTTACCAACAAGCAGATAGAATGCCTTCATATCTTGAGCAACCATGAAAAGCAGCCGTGTCTTGCTGAGTGCTGCAGTTCCATAGAAACAGTCACCATGTACCGAGCACAGGCATCAGAGTGGGAGGCAATCGGCCTATAATCTGTCACAAATTCACTGACCTACAAAATCCCACTGCTACACCGTATTGGCTTTTTTAAATGTGACGTCAGTGAATGGATTATTTTTTTTTTTTCAGCGTGTTTGTGTGTGTGCTTTTTCTTCTTTCCCTAATCCATGGTATTTTCTTCATCAACCAAGTGATTCTGTAGGCTGTCCCACATGCAGCACAGGACACTGGGAATGTCCTGTGACCCTCAAGCACGCATTTCTTCATGCCGTCATTTACTGAGCAAATGCTGCACAGCGTCCTTTAGGAGGCTTAGTGAGTGGAGAGACCATATCAATTTTGAGGGTTTATGACAGTCCCACACCACATAAGCACCTTTTATAGACTCCAATAATCGTGGAAATCACAGAAAAACCAATCTCTGGTCAAATGTCAGAGTTGGTTAGAAATGTTAATGGTGATGTATAAGGATTAGTTGGGCCACTGTGATGATTTCAGTAATCTGTTTGATTATATAAACATGCATAAAAGCATATCAAAGGTTAGAGTGTATTAAAGAGGTCTAATGTGCTCACAAGAAGTGTTATCTCTGAATACGATAAATCAGTGGAGAAACTGATCAAAAATAATCAATGATATCAGTTAAACTGATTGCTAGGTAACCATATATTTCTTTGTTCACACCCGTATTTACATTAACATCCAATCAATATTGGTTTTGAATGACTTATTCTTAAACCTTTACATTTAGTTTGCTCCCATCTTTGCTGTAAATCATTAAATTTAGCATCATATTTTTCTCTAATGTAATTTCCAATTCTGTCAACCTTATTAAACAAAAGTCCAAAGACCATGCTGCATTATGATAAAACTTGAATATGATATCTGTTGTAAAGACTTGGATAACTAAAGTAAAACACATATGGTTTAAATCACATATCTGTGATTACAAATAAGGAAACACTGCTAATGATGCATTTCTTAAAGCTTCTGGACCTCTAATATGATCTGACCGGTGACATTAAGTGCTCGACTCAAGGCAATGAGACATGACATGAAGCTAGGCAGCATTATTGAGTTACAGTAAAGAGTTTGATGGCTGCAGTCACTGATTTATGTCAAGAACAAACGTTCCATCTCTCTTATACATGCATATAAAAGGTAAAATGAACTCTACTCACCCTCAAGTGAAAAATACTCATTACATAATATTATATATTATCTTGCTCTTAACTGTAGATATCCCTGCTGCACTACTGTTCTGCAATCAATGACCTTTAATTATTTCAGAATGCAGATAGCCCCTCATAAAACTGGGTCAGGACAAAAGATTAAGCTTTATCCTCAAAATAACCACCCATCAAAATCATTAAACAAGTGCACCTGAGTTTAAAGGACAAGCCACCTCAATCTAAAAATCATTCAATCAGTACTGAATATA
>JAUMHE010000080.1:8869257-8879853 GCA_032359235.1 Enteromius mattozi | reverse complement strand
GAATATAATAGCCTGAGGCTGTAAATATATAGTGCATATGTGCTTTGGGCGGATTGGTATTAATAGCCTATACCAAAATGTACAGTAGAAATAAAGTAGCCTATAGACATAGGCTATGCATTTTGTCCAAAGGGTGACTCTTAAAGTGCACAGAAAATATCAATACGGTATGACTTTTACAGCTTTAACAGCTAACTGCTTAAAATCATACATAATTCAAGTAAAACTTACCTATGACGAAATCCAGTAGGTCAGCACACAGAAGCAAAGATAAAGTAATTATACTCATCTCTTTTGCGTTGTTTAAATATCATTCAATGCCGCAAGAGTCAGTATTCCATCATAATATTATTCTAATGTCACCCCCCGTACAAAGCTGAAATATTGAGTAACTCGTCGCGATTCTGTCTGTGATTTCTCATGGTGTCCTTCTAAGGGAGCAGCAGAAGCATCTCTCTGGGCTCCGTCGGGCGGAGATTCACCAGAGCAACAGATTTGAATGAATTCATTCTCTCGTGCGCGCGCAGTCATTAACTCTCATACTCACACTCGCGCGCGCGCTCTCTCTCTCTCTCTCTCACACACACACACTCACACTCTCGCTCAGGAACCGCGAGCAATCTGAACAAATGACTGCCAGGGAAAAAACACTTAATGCTACGTTATTTACATATTAGGGTTAGTATAAAAAAACGACTTTGTGTTTACTGTACAATTGTATTTTAAGCTATTAATGGGGAATTTTTTAATTATGAATAAATTAGTTTACTAATATAGAAGGATTACGCACAGTAGGCTATACTGCTGTAGAAAGCCAAATGGATGGATTGTCAGTTTTGGCACTCACACAAATACACATTATAAAAGGGGACATGACATTTAGAGACCCCTCAGTATTGTGTATTGTGATCATAGAGAAGCAGGTCAGACATTTTTCCAGAGAAACTGGGTTATTTTTTCATCTCTCTCTCTCTCTCTCTCTCTCAGCAGTTTCTCTTTTTTCTTTACTGTATATTCACACTTAGAAGTGAAGCACAAGCCACGTTATAAAAACAGTAAGAGATTGTAATTTAAACAGTAACGAAAAAACGCTTCTGGAAAAACTTGTTAATTGCTTACATTAAAAATCATTCAAATAAAATAAGGTTAAAGTTTGACTTTGGGGTCATGAAATATAGTAGCTCTACAATAAAAAGTGTGACAGAATTTTAATTCTTTTAATTTAATATTGTATATATGTTGTGTTCATGTTTATATATTAAAATAGCAAAACCTTTTTTAACCATAAATGTAAGAGGATTTGTTTTCTTTATAGCACATCTTAAGTCAACACACATTGTATTATAAGTAAGTAAAGTTCTTTGCACTTCTTCCATAGTCACAGAAGTATAAGAGTATTGTGCTTCTATTTAAGTTTTACAAAGGAGGGGCATTATCTTGATCAAGTCCTTCAATTAGCAATAATGAGGTTCTTGATTTCCCACTAGACACAAAGCAATCAAACATCTCTAATTAGAAGCCTTTGATGTAAGCATAGTTAACAGCTCCTCAAACTAAATGAGGCTCCTTACCAATGACAACAGAAAAGTAACTTACTGTCATAGAGGAAAGACACCATCCTCAAAGTAAACCAAAGTTTCTCTTCTGCAAACATATGAGTTTTTATATTCAGTAACGGCCTAGCTTGATGCATTTGAGAATGAATTATATGCATCATGTCATTTAGTTGAAAAACACAACAGGAATAGTACAAAACTATTAGACGGAATGAGCAAAAACGTGTACTATGAGAAAGATGAGTGGCTGTTAGACAGCTCCTTTGAATCCTGACAGGTCAGTTTTACTTCACGTCTGCCAGAGACGTGATTTGGCATTCTCTTCACGTAGCACTGGTGTCACAACGTGCATATATTAACCGCTGCCTGAGCTGCGCCATACTGCGTTTGCTGATATGTTTACTGTGAGAGCTGGCAGTGGCTGCCCAGAGATAAAAGGCTGAAAATATGCTGAGATTCAACATAGAATATTACTCTGCACTATTAATTTACAGCAGGTCTTCACACACAATGCTATTTCAAAACCATTTAACGTTCAGTCAGTTTAAAATCAAATGAAATGCTTTAAAATGAAATGAAGTAGTAATGGAAAAATGGCAGAAACTTCAATCGTTGTAAATATGATTTAATTTTTTTTAACAAAGTGACACTGCGAACAACCATCAGACACAAGTACCTACACCGAAGTCTTTGCTTCTCCTTATCACATTTCACACTAAAATAACATTAAAACGCATTTAAATAGATCGACTCGGAATATTCAACTACCTTACTTTTTCTGTGCGCACCGCTTTGGTGGTGCGGCATAAAAAAATATCTTTTATCATTTAAACAAGAAAGAACTGGGTCACAGCCAATACTCAGATACATACTAAGGATTACTGTTTGTATTACATCTGAAAAAACAACAACAACACTTACCCTGATTCCTTGCATGCAGATGGGATAATAATCAAATGCATTCATTTGGTGGTATCAGTCATTTAGAGAAATTTACAAAAGGTGAGATTTTGTTTTATGTTTTGATACATTATATATGGAGCACATGCTATTATTATTATTACAGATGAATAGTGATGGTGCGGTTGTTTATCAACTTAAAGGAATATTTCGGCATCCTTAAAAGCATTTGTGACATTATGGGTATTAAAAATCTAAATCGTAGATACTTTTAACTGGTCCCTCGTTTTCTATAAAAAAGCAAATATGTGACCCTGGACCACAAAGCCAGTCCTAAGGGTGGATTTTTGCATTTGAAAGCTGAACAAATAAGTTGATGTCCAGTGAGTCCAGTGATGTATATTTGTTAGGATAGGACAATATGTGGCTGAGATGCAACTGTTTGAAGACCTAGAATTTGAGGGCACAAAAAAAATCTAAATATTGAGAAAAATCGCCTTTAAAGTTGTACAAATGAATTTCTTGAAGCAAATGAAGCAATGCATATTTACTAATCAAAAATTGAGCTTTGATATATGTGATTTAAGACTGGTTTTGTGGTCCAGGGTCAGAAATGTTTTTTACACTGAGGCATTTACAATAGAAGTGATTGGGGCCAGTTTAGGATTTATTTGTAAAGATTTATTATTAAACATTAATTATTCTGTTAAAATGTGTAATATTTGAACTACAATACTTATGGAAATCATCCAAAATGAAGTCAGTTTAGTGTTAGAAGGTGTGTGGCACTGCATTGTTTTACTATTTTCTTACTAAAATCATGTTAAACATTGTTCTATTTCCTGTGGCTATGCTCTTAAAACTAAGTTTATAAACTGCCGCCTTTCACTTCCATTGTAAGGGTCTCACTTTAACCATGATTTTTTTTCTTTAAGAAGGACATTTGTTTGTGCAAATCAACCTTATGCCACAAATGCTGTTGCGGCTTACATTTTTCTGAACCTGAAATATTCCTTCAAAACCTTCTGGAGGAGAAGTGGAATAAATAATCCTCATAAGCCATACAGGCTTACATTCTGTTTGTCCTTCAATGATCCAACAATCCTCCATCACTGCAAAAAAAAAAAAAGAAGCACATGATGAAAGCCAGAGGAAGGAGACTTCATTACTGCCTCAAACTGTAATGGGCAGCTGCCAGACCATGAGCATGTTCTCACTGGAGTCAGAGGAGATGGAGGAATTAGCGAGTCGACGGAACCCTTTTCCACCAGATATAACGGCAGCTGAAGTCACTTTCTCCCTACGCGCTGCTTCCTTAGATGACGGCCCGGGCCCTCTGACCCAAACCTCGGGGTCATCGCTCAGCTCATAGATGGAACCGTCCTCTAGGGTGTGCTCCAGAGAGTCCTGGGTGGAGTCGGGTGATCCTTCAGATCGGGCCGACAGGAGTTTTCCTGGGAGCTGAGAGGTAGAACGGAGATGGTACTGCAGCAGCACTCCTTTAGCTTTGGCTTCTACCTGAGGAGAGCCATTCGCCTGCTGGAGGGACTCCTGAGAGGAATTTGTCACCTCCTTATCTTCAGCTCCACTATTTGCATCCGCAGCTTCCATGGCAGAATCCCGCTTTAGAAAATCTTGGGATAAAATGCTGGAGGTGGCAACCAAGAATTCAACAGGGCCGTTGTGAGCGTTAAGTGACGTCATCCCTTTTCCTGGTGGGAAAGAGAGAGCGTTTGTGTTTTGGTAACACAAAGAAGGCTTAGATGCAGTTTTTTTTTCTAAAGTGTGGCTCACCTGTTATTTTGGGAATGCCCTCCAGTCTGGGCACCGGTAGGGTGACAATAATGCCCTGAGCTGTGCCCACCCATAGGAGTCCTTGACAGATAAGTAGGCTGGTTACACACACCGTTTTTTGGCCTATGAAGAAAATACAATAAATTGTCATTATTTTATTGTATTTTATTTTGCTACCAACTAACTCAGTTTCAAACATTTTTGTGGATCCACTTGATGCTCATGCCACTTTCTGGACCTATGTGCCTAAATATTATCCTGCAGAATTCATATCCTGCACCATAATCACATGTTGGACTTGCCAGGGCTCAAATATGCAGAGGGTGTTGAAATGTTGATCTCTTGGAGGTGTTCCAATGTTTCTGTGTGAAACAGACGTAGGGATGATCCCTCTGAAAACGCCATCCACACCCCTCCTCCAGCGCGCACCATGTGGGTCACACTAACCATGGGGTCTGGATGAACTTCAAAACTCTGCGAATCATAAAAGATACAAAATTATGATGAAAATGCTTTTAAAAAAGCAAGAGCAATAGGAATGGTAGATTTAGAGGGTAAGAGACAAAAAAATCAAAGCTAAACATCAAAGTTTAGGCCAACACTGTGGACTGTAGTGCTCAAGAAAGGGTATGATTCAGTGTGAGAGTATATACTGCCTAATGAATGTCTGTTTGGGCATATGAGAATGGGAATATTACATCAGCGTCCAGTATGCCAAATGTTAAGGAAAACAATAAAAGCTTAAATAAGTAAATAATCCATTTAAATCCACTAAGAATGTTTGGGAAATGGATAATTTCAGAATTCAAAATAACACAGCAGTAATAAGAGTAAGACGCAATAATAATATTTTATATCTGTGTGCGTGTTTGTGTACACACATATCCACACTGTCTTTCTCTGATTACATTAGGAAAATATGATATTCTCTCTCTCTCTCTATATATATATATATGCATGTTTGTGAGTGTGTGTATGTGTATGTATATATATATTAGTGCTGTCAAATGATTAATCACGATTAATCACATCCAAAATAAAGGATTTTATTTACATTATATATATGTATGTGCACTGTATATATGTATATATATATTGTATATAAATACGCACACTTACAGTATATATTTTGAGAATATTTACCTTTATACATTTTCATAATTATATTCTTATATTTTCTATTATACATATAATACATTTAATATATAAACAATTTTTTTAATATATACATGCATGTGTTTGTGTATATATATATATATATATATATATATATATACATACACATACTAAATATGCACAGTATATACATATATGTTACGCAAACAAAAATTTTATTATGGATGCGATTAATCACAAATATTAAGCAGCACTGTTTTCATAATGATAATAATAATAATACATGTTTTTTGAGCAACAAATCATCATATAAGACTGGTTTCTGAAATATCATGTGACACTGAAGACTGGAGTAATGATGCTGTGCCATACAAAAGAATAAATTACATTTTATATTATGCAAGAAACGGTTAATTTAATATATAATAACTTCTCACAATATTCTTCTCACAGTTTCCTTGTTGCAAACCCTGCAGTTTAACCCTTTTTTTGTAGTCACATAATTGCAGGCTCTGTTTGTACATCCTGCTGTACTTCCTGGACCTTACGTCTGTTTTACAACAGATAAATTTTGACATTCTGCATCCTCTGTAGGTGCAAACAACTACTGACTTGCACATTTAAAAAGGTTAACATGTCCATACGCGTACCCACATCTTATCTTCCGGTTGAACTAAACTTCCAACTTCCAGAGCTGAATTTAATCCTGATATTAAGCATCAGGAAGGCAGAGGGAGGGTGCGCTCCTTGCGGCAAAATAGAGAGGTTGGCTCAGCTGTCAGAAGTGATCAAAGGCTAGCACCCTAACATGCTGTTGGGCTTCTACAGGGAGGATACCTTTTATGTGTGGCTTAAGATGCTCTCGCATAATGCATCTGGCACAGGAAGCCAGAAAAATGAAATGTAAAACTCTGAAATAAAAGAATCATTTCAAGCTTTCTTAAACTAACCTTTGTTACAGAACAGATCTCAAGCTTTGATAGGTGACGTGACAGTTCACTCTTTTGACTCGTACGGCAGCTGTGCACGGCATCTTCATTGTGAATGTGGTGGAATCACATTCAACACATTTTCATTTCACCAATGCAGTTCTCAGAGGAGAAGGATCTAATGTTTACAATATATGAGTCTCTACCTGAGTCTTGAGAGAGGAGCCTTCAATCACAGAGACCTGGTTGGCACAGCTGGCCCACACACACTCGTCTATTTGGAGGAGTTTGAGGACGGGAGCGCATCCAATAACCACATGTCTGCAGGAATCTGGATCCCACAACCCCTCTGTAACCGCAAAATGCATGCTGGATTTAGAGGCGCTACTGAAAATGGCTAATATTTACACATCTTTAAAAACGTAGCAGAAGATTCAGAGGGGATAAATTCAACTTGAAAAGAATTAACTTAGCTTTACTTGTTTCTATTAAACAAGTAAATGAAAAAAAAACAAACTCAAAATTATACTGTCATAAGCACAAAGTAATATAAAAAATAAAGCATTGGTGCTGATACAGTTGCAGGAAAAAATATGTGAAATTAAATCATACAAATTTGGAAATATATTAGGTGAGTAACTTATGACAGAATTTAATTCTTAATTGGAGTCAGCTAACTCAACCCATTCTACATAACATCACTATTTAACAAAGTGCAGTTTTTGTATGAACTCGTATGATGTGATTTGTATGGAAATGAACATTTTTAGAAGAAACGTAAGCATGGAAAAAAAAAAAAAAAACCTAAAAGCCAATCGGGCATAAGCAGATTGTACAAAAACATATATTAGATCATAAATTCTTACAAATTATACTTCACAAAATGTAAAATAGGTACGAATTGCTATGAGAGTATGTTGGCTGAACTTGCTACTGGCGAAACATTCTGCGGACAGATGAAGCCAAAGGTGTTTGGAAGTAGTTAGTAGCTCTTCAGAAAAACGAGGTGGAGGGACATCATGGGGCTTTGCAGCCTCAGGGCTTGGGCAGCTTACATTCATTGACAGAAAAATCACTTCCCAAGTTTATCAGGTCATTTTGCAGCAGGATATAAGTTCAAATGGAACTCAGAAGTTGAGTGCTTCAACAGGACCCCAGCCCTGACCCTGGACTAAATCAAAAATAAAATACCCCATCTGATTTGGCCCAGTCTTGACCTTAACCTGACTGACTTGCTTTGGCAAGACCTCAAGAGAGTGATTTACACCAGACATCCCAAAAATATTGCTGAACTAAAATGATTTTGTAAAGAGGAAACACTTTTTTTCTCACCCTGCCCTGTGAATGTTTACATGGCGCGCCCAATAAAGTCTTGCAAAACAATCCTGTGTTATTTGTTTAAACAGATTGTGTTTGTCTTCTGTTGAAGACTTTATAGAATTCATGCAGAAATACAAGAGTTCACACATTGTTTCCTGCAAATGTAAATCCAAAGCAAATGGAAAAAGGATAGAATTTATCAAATCTAATACAGTAGAATTAAGAAAAGGTATAGTTCACCCAAAACTAAAATTCTTGCATTGGTCTCTCACCTTCATGTCCAAACCTTTTTGACTTTATTCAGTGAAACGTGAATGTTGGTAACCAAAACACCAACAGTTTTGGTGAGCATTAACTTCTATATCTTCTTTTATGTTCCACAGAAAAAGGAAAGTCATGTTTTGGAGCGACAGAATGATGAGTGAATTTTCATGTTTGAGTGAACTAACCCTTAAATCTATGTTTACAATGAAAATTGCACAGCGGTTATTCTACCTCCACCCTTTCGGTTATAAACGGCGACTTTTCCATTGCTCAGTCCAGCGAAGAGAAAGTTGGCAGATTGTTTTAGGCACAGAACTGGGCAGCCCTCTGGGTTACAAAATGTTAGCAGACACTGAGCAGCAGTATCCACGCTTCCATAAACCAGGATGCTTGAGAAACACACACACACAAAATATCAAGAGCTTTTCTCTGGGAAATAGGCAAATTAGTTCTGGCTGACTGCATAAAATTAGCAATGTAATGACTCAAATCATTCCAGACCAATACAGGTATGTATTCAGACTTACTTGCCATCCAATAATCCTACACAGATGGTGTTGCCGATCTTGGAAGGAACTTCAGAGGTTTGTGTTTCCAGTTCTTCATCAGTGCTGGGCTCTGTGATGTACTCCAGACAAAGCACTGGGGAACCTAGAGAGAAACTCTTGACGGAGCGTGGAGTGGGTCTGTTAAGAGAGAAAATCTCCACCTGCCCGTGGGAGTCGTCACCCCCACTAGCCACCTGCGCAGTCCAAGAGACAACAAAAAGAAAACAAACATGAGAAAGAGGACATCCAGTGCCTGAACTCACTGACATAGACTTCTGAGAGGCTGCAGGCAAAAATAATGGAAAAAATGTGGAAGCACAGCCATGAGATAAATGATTTATACAGTGTCTTTTGATGTGGAATACTTGATGTTTGTTTCTAGAGCTGCCTTTCGAGAAACTTTTAATCCTGCTTCCCTCTTTCTTTTAAATGTCGATCAAACTATTCTAACAGTGTTTTTTTTACAGAGCTTCTGCTACCATCACTTACTTCAGGTGGAAAAGCTCTGTAAGCTGGAAGAGAAATATCACAGAAAAGTATATTTTAATGTAGAGTTGTGTTTCAGTGAGAACTGGTTCAGGAACTGAAAACATTTATTTTAGATATTGAACTAGTTAGTTAACAAACTGGTCCAAGAGTATTGGGACTTATCACAGTTTGTGAAAGTTACATTGTTATTAAGTGGCAATGAGTATGAATGAGTCACTGAATCATTCGTTCAATTGATTCGTTCAAACTCTGATTCATGCAAGAATCAAACAAGTTATCATGGGCCTCTGCTAAATAATAGTCACGCTTGCTGTAAAAATACAAGTTATACGTAATAACTAATTCATTTTACCTGCACTGTAAAGTGTAATGAGTATTCAGAACAACATTACTGTTGCTTATGAAATATCACTTCAATATAAACTAAATATTGTGCTGAGGCAAATTATGGAGGTTCAAACCCTCAGGGATTGATCCATGAGCTATTTCCATTGTGCCTTTGACCAAGTATACTGTATGTGGAAACAAATACCACATGCATAATGACTATTTAGTAAAATGAGATACTGGAAGTTGGGGATAGTGGCATATTTTCAGTAAGTTTAAGTAAGGGGGTCAGGATCTTCTCAGTTGTACTGTCCTGATGACAGGCCTGGTTAGAGGTGAAGGTTTCAAGTGTTTGGGGGTGATTTTTTCCCCCTGAGGTGCATCAGAGGTGACGTGAGGGAAGTGCACCATTAGAGATGTGCAGAGATATTATGATATTCCTGCACAAGTGCGGTGATGATTTATAAAAAAGAAAAGATGTTCTCATTGTGAAAGGTGTACCTACCCAGAGGTAGCCCTGAGGCAAGGATGTGCTAGCGGCAGAAAAACCAAGAAGAGAACAGTGGACCGGGTTATACAGGGCAGCCTGCAACTGTAAAGAAAAAAAGATGAAGATGAAGAGATCACTTTAGGAAATTAGCATTAAATGCTGCAGCTTTAGAAATAAGTTGAAACTGCTATATGCAAAAACATACATTAAGTATTTTAATGTGTTTAAAAGAAGTCTTCTCTCTTTTAAAAATATAATTAATCCTGTGATGGCAAAGCTGAATTTTCAGAAGTCATTACTCCAGTCGTCAGTGTCACATGAGTTTTCAGAAATCATTCAAATATGTTAATTTGGTGCAAACTGTTGTGCTGTACAATATTTTTGCAAATACTGTAATACATTTATATTTTAGGATTCTTGAATAGAAAGAAAATTTATTTTAAAAGGAAATCACTGTCACCTTTGACCATTTTTATTAATAATTATAATAAATAAAAGAATTAAGCATTAAGTATTATTATTTTTTATTATTACTTTTCTTTTAATTTGAAATCTTATTATCTCTAACTTAGAAATGATAGTCTAACACAGTTTCCACAAAACGGTGAAGCATTAAAAACCTTTTTTAATATATTTTAAAATATATTTAAATAGAATTCACTCTTGTAATAATATTTCTAAAATGTATTTTTGTATGAACATACACATTATGTGTTATTTTTATTTTCTGGCAGACCTGCAATTTTACTCTTTCTTTGTATGTCTAACACTATAATTCTGCTTCTGCGATGTGGGATGCAGACAAGTGCAGTGGACTATTCTGATGCAGCTGCAGTTTTATTCTGCACACTAACAAGCGATCA
>JAUMHE010000080.1:8838904-8862735 GCA_032359235.1 Enteromius mattozi | reverse complement strand
CTAATGTTTATCAGTACATTACAGAAAATAATTAACTTTATCACAATATGCTAATTTTTTGAAAAGGACCTGTATATATATGTATTTTTTTATTTTTTTTTAATCAGACAAATAGAAAACGAATGAACCTGAACTTTTTGAAAACCTTGAGAAAACGTGGTCATAAACTATATTGATTTGTGTTATATACCGCATTATATTACATTTAAGCTACTGGTTTTTATCTTTGTTTAAAAAAAGAAATAACATGAACAAAATGTACAGAAAACTAATCTAAAGGGCTATACTGCAAATCCATACATTCATACATACAACACATTCCTACTGATGCTTTTATGACTATTAACAAGTCATTAATGCAATTCTGACAAAAACAAGAGTATCATAGTCTTAGCCTTAGACGGAACATTGGCTAAACGTCTGATGCATATGTCACACTTATCTGGAAACACTTCAGGACTTTCAAAGCTGTCGTCGGATTGGTTAAATTATACAGAATTTCCGGGAGACGTTCTTTAACGTTCCACCTGGAAATAAAGATAACATGACGCCAAACTCACTCATAAAAGATGAAAGCCGCAGTGTTTTTAACTGTGACGAGTGCTTATCAGGATCAACTGGATTTACAAAAGCATGTGAAATATTTACATTTTGCGACATAGAATCTTTAAAATACCTCTGAGAATTATGTTATTGTGGTGACATTTCCACACCCTGAAACGTGACACTGAACAAATTAAACTGAGATTGGTTGTTTGACATGTTGGTCAAACGGTCTCATGGGCGAGCCTTGGTCAAAGAAAGCTAACATGTAGTCCAGCCGTCAGTCTGAAGGTCTGGCTGTGCAAGACTAACAGTATCTGAGTGACAAACGTTAAATACACTTCAGAAATCAACGAGCCACCCATTGAGAACGAATATGAGATACTAACACAACTGTAGTTCAACAACAAATCATAACTGTACTATACAAGCAATGAAAGCCAATGGGATAACAGAACTCATCCGTAATAAATATAACCAAACTGGACCGGCAGAAGGTATAAAAATGTGAAGTCCTGTGGATCGAAAGTACTGACCAGATGTTGTGAAGCCACACACCGACCTGGAGGTGTAGAATTGCAGTGCCATACAAAATGGAAGATCAAAGCTGTATGTAAATGTAAGGCAACATGTGTTTGATTCAGACACCATGTGTGATTGCAAATACCATGTTAGAAAGATTTCCAATCCACCAAGTTGTGCAATACTGATAAGGCAGATAAAATTCTAGCATGTTGGCCAAGCAAAAAGCTGTGAATTGTCGTTTACCACATGCATACCAATGAATGTCTGAATCTAAATCTGAGCACAATCTGCCTTGTCTGAGATCAAACACTGTCTACCCGAAGGAAATGTTTTTTCCTCCAGCTCCAGGAAAAACATTGCACATAGGTTGCTTTTTCAGGAGTGCACAGTAAAGAGTGTGCAGTGATATTTCAATAGCTGTTTCTCCTAATATTGTTACTTTTTTTTAAAAATCTGAAACGCATGAGATTTAAGAAAAAGTCTTCCCATTTAATCTCAATCTGTACTAAAAGCAAATTATTAAAGATTATATGGGAAAAAAATAAATGTATAAAGATATATACATATACCCAAAGGCAAATATTTTATATAGCTGTTTTCAAAATAATAATAATAAATGTTTTTTGAGAAGCAAATCAAATATTAGAATGGTTTCTGAAGGATTCAGTTTTGATATCACATGAATAAATGACATTTTAAAATATAAATCAAAAAGAAAAGCGTTATTTTAAACAGTAAAAATATGTCAAAATTGTACAATTGTACAATCTTTGGATCATTTTGGATTCACTTACAATGGTAACAGAGCTTCAATTGTGTTTGGCAAAACACATAAAAGAACAACAACATAAAATGACTTCTATGTCTAGCTGAATATCGTTCTTTCTTAAGTTTACACAAATATAAATTGGTTGGTTGTCTCTCATTTACCTTCAGATCTTGCATTTTGGGGGTAAACACATGCAACCGGCAGGCCAGTAACGGGCACCAGAACGGAGGCTTAGTCTTTTCATCATCCTCTACGCACACCCAGCCAGGCAAGTTCTCTTCTCCTACACAAACGGTAATAAGCTTAGCCTGAGGCACAATACTGTCACTAAAACTCAAAGCTTTTATACACATGAGAAAACGAATCCATGAAAATAATAAGTGAAAGATTCATGTCAACAATCTGTTACTCAAGTTTAAGATCCCACACTTACTCAGGGCGATTTTGGCCAGATGCAGGCGATTGACCCAGGAGATTTTGCTAATTGGACTGGGCGTACTGAAGACCACTGTGAAACTGACTGGACGACCAGACCTATCAAGGGATGCACACACACACACATGCACAAACTGTGAAAATCCAAGAGGGATTCAACACAATCAAAATCCAAGTGAAACAAAGCTTCTTTCAGTTCCACGCATGACTAAAATTAGTATGTACAGCTCTATTCGTGCCAAGAGTCAAAATAATTTGTGTCTGCTAAAGGGAAAAAAGTACATGGCAACAACAAAAAACACAATTCAGCTTAAAGCAAGGGTCTTCAACAGGGGGTCCACAATGATACGGCAGGGGGTCCGCCAATTACTGTTTGATCTCAAAATAATTGTTTCAAAAAAAGGAAAATATGCATTAAACAATAATGAATTCATTTCAACCAAAGCTTTTATTGTGCTTCCCACGCTACAGTCTATAAAGTAAACTGTACAATAATGAATATGCAGCATTTATTTAAATAAAAATACAGTAAAAACTATACATTTGACGTATCATTGCAATTTAACATAATTTTTCTATTGTAATATATATATAATTTATTCATGTAATGATCATATACCCTGATTTGGTGCTAAAGAAACTTATCATCAATGTTAATAATAATAATAATAAAACAAGGCTGTATGTAACAGGGTGTCTGTCTATGCTCCATCTCATTATCCACCAAAAAGTCCTAAAAAAAGGTGGAAGACCACTGCCATAATCCATTATGGTCCATCAGAGTTTAAGACAGCTTAAATCTTAAATGCTGTTCAGTCTGTTTAAACCTCCAAAAGTCTTTTTGCTCTGTGGATTGATAGAGTAACTCCAAAGAGCCTGTCCAAGACAAATCCAAAAAATCTAAATCCTTCTGGTACAAGTGTGATGAAATGAATGACTATGTTTCAGTCAGTGTCACCAACTGTCACATCCACCCACATAAGAGGGGAATTTAATGCACAGCTCTATTTTGTGTAACCTATGCCCACTAGCATCAGTGGGTAGTCAGCACTCACTTGTCAGGCTTCCCAGGAACCATCAGCCGAAGACGGCACTTGTTGGCACACTGGATCTCGTCCTCTTTGATGCGGATGAGCCTCTGAAGAGCCATGCACCAGTCCTGCCCCACCGTAGTGTTGAGATTCTGCACACGTACACAGTCACATTTACGGGAGACAGCTGTCAGACTGACTAAGCACGGTTACCACACTTAGCGCCCTGCTTTTTGACATTTGCAACATAATTAGCAAAAGGAGAGGTTAAAGAGCGAGAAAGTGACACAATAGAGTGCATTAATGCCCGCCCGGTTTGGTTTTCCGGTTTTGATTTTTCCCAAAGGATTTTTAAAAAGGCACGTTAAAGCATTATAAACAATGAACCAAACCAGCCAGCCAGGTGAACCACAACATTACAAACTTTGATTCGAAGTAAAAAAGTAACAGAAAATTGGACAAAAAGACAAGAGTATAGGGACTACAAATGGATCAATAAGCTTGACCAGCTTTTCTCCAGATTTGTTGTTTTTGATTTTCAATACTTTTAGCATGTGTGCTTTAAAAGAAATTTATTTACAATGGAAACTTCAAGTGGAGAGTGTTAGCATGCTGACAGCGTGCTGGGCTTTAGTGTGTGTTAGACTGCCAGTGCGGTAAACTCTCTCAGAGAAGTTGCATCTCAAAATGCACTCCCTTGAAAGCACTGCTGCTACAGCTATCACAGCAGAGCTTTTGTTACAAATCCACCATCTTCAACAATACATTTCAAGACAATTACTGTCGGACTTCAAATTGCCCGCTGTGAGCAATGTTTCTGTTAGTATGCATAATCCGTTTTTTGTGTGAACAAGATTTGTGCAATAGAAGATTGCAGATGTTTAGTGCTTATATTTATAATAACTGTCAGTAAAGCTTGGCTGTTAGTCAAGGTGAACGTATATTTCATAATGTCAAATGTAAAATGCTTCATTCTGTATTAATGATTTTTTTTATTAATTAGTGTCTGGGTAGCCTAAGGGCTTCCTTAAAGGGATAGCTCACCCAAAAATGAAAATTATGTTTACTTTGTAAATAGAGAAAAGTGATTTGTTTGGTATTTTCTTGCATCTTTTTTGTGTTTCACAATGTATATAAGGCATAACATGGGTGAACAGTATATGAAGACAGAATTGTCATTTTTGGATACATTTTCCCTTTAAGACCACCTAGTTGTTTAGACAATTCTACTATGAAAATGCATAGCTTTGCACACCCCTAATAGGAAGGAAATTATTCAGTGGCAGTCAGAAATTGATCAGGTTTGCGAAGCTCTGGATGATTAAGGACTTTACCTGGTACGATCCCTGCAGGGTCCCGACCAATAACGTGACTTCCTCCACCACAGAAAGATCATGCTGTAACTCCTGCAGATCTTGATATAGACGTGGTGGTCCCAGAAACAGCTTTCCTGCACAAATAACATTTCCATGATAATCAGTAATTATATTCACATTAAAGCTTTTGGGTCTGAAATGATACGCCCCCAGCAAACTTCTGCAATAGAACGGTGGAGCTCGACTAACATTGTAATTCTGTGCAGTATTTGCATCAGGCTGAAAGCTCAAACACAGCAGGAAAGATGTAGAGGAGAGGTTGAACTTTCTGATGTAAGAAAAGAAGAAAAAAAGGACTTTCGGCTCATCTTATCCTGGAATTAGACCTGTTGTGTCCTCTGACTGTCAGTGTATATTTCCCCTGCTGGAGAGTATGAGCTGGGTTTAACACTGAGCCCTGAGGAAACCTGAAGTCTGCTGAACAAGATGAATGCAGCAGGAGGACTGAGCACTGATATTAGCTCTGAGATGATTTGTTAAAGGTATAGCTGGTATAACTGTGGGAAAATTGGAATTTCTTGTGTTTACCAGTGTTGGAGAACAGTAAAAATCTAAATAAGTTTTAAGGAGATTGGAGATTTTAAGGACTATTTGGCAGTGTTTCCTGCTCCACTATAATACAAACAATCAAACTAGTGTACTCTAATTAATTAACTTCATTTCTTTGCAATTCATAAATGACTCTTATGAGCCAGTTCTTTTAATGAAGGGCACAAAAAAAGTTATTTTGAGAACATCACATCTAATAATGCTCAACTCAAAATTTAATGTCAATTTTTACAACGAGTAAAGATAATATTTTTATTATTACAAAAAATATTTCTTTAAAAAAATGCAACAATAATATTTGAATTAAAATGAAAAAAATATTTAACATTTTTTAAAATAAAAATAGAACGATAAAAAATAGTAAGAATTTAAGAAAATAAAATTACATAAAATATAAAGAAATATTAACATTAAATAAGAATAAGAAAATATTATGTGTATGTGTGTATGTACTATCTATCTATCTATGTTATATATCTAAATCTATATATATATATATATATATATAATAGACAGATAGACAGATTATAGACAGAAAATATTACTGCATTTTAAAATAACTTTTCTATTCTATATGATGTAGTTTTACCAACTACATCAAAAAGTTCATTATTTTATCTATGCTCCTCTAACCACATGAAAGGAACACTCTTTAAAAAGAGCAACCTTGAGAGTTGGTGGAGCTCAGGCGCTTGCTTCCACTCTGCTGGTAGATGCTGTCTTTACGCTGGGGGGTCTCCTGGCCCACCTCCACCACTTGCACTTGCAGCAGGGGGGCACTCCATTTAACTGCGTATTTTGGACCAATGGGGACTAGGCTGCTGATGTCTGGAGGGCCCCTGATTAAATATAAAAGCATTATCTTAAGATTGCACAACAGATTCACAATTACAAATAATACATGATCAGAGGACGTCTGAACGATAGTGATGGAGATCCAGGAATCAGACAGGCAATTAGTGCTTTGTGATCAGAAAGATTCCCAGAGAGACTTACACCCCCTACTGTGATTTCAGGAAATTATTATTCATGTATTCCTCGGTTTTGCATGATCTGCATTGAGAGCCGTTCGATGAGATTGAAGAATGCAGCGGATCTTTGAAGCCAGTGTAAAATCATTCTGATCCGAAGTCTTTGAAAACAGCATGACCCAGTGGTCATTAATGAAAAACCTGACAGATGTGAGAACCTTACCTTGGCTCTTCAAAGATGTTATCAATGCCCGTTTCAATGTATCTATGTGTCAGTTGAGAGGGAGTTAATTCATAAATCATAAGCAAGTAAATGAATTCTAATTTTCTGTAGCAATTAACTATATTCATTTATGACTTTATGCTAATTAGAACAGAAATGGAAGGTCTGTCATCATTTACTCACACTTACGGCTTTCATTCTTTAGTTAAACACAAAAGAAAAGTTTAGGCAGGATGTTTGTATATAACAATTCTTCTGAAGCCATGTGATTGCCATGAAATTCTCTCTCAAACCTCATTTGTGCAATTTAAACATGTACATTTTCAAGCACGCATATGTACAAATTTAAATTTGGCATTTAAAATCTGTTGCGAAACCAGAAGAAAACCAATGACTTCAAATTATGTCAAACCTGATGTGACATGTTTTGACATGCCAGATTTGAACATGAATAAAGTTTGAAAGATGAGTCAGAGGAGGACATTATCAGTGAAAGACAACTTTAATTTGTCTTTTTCTCAGCACAAAGCTATCATATGGCTTGGGAGGACTTGGAATATAGCATATGAGTCATATGAACTACTTTTATGGTGCCTTTTGTCAACATTTTCTAAGCTTGACAGCTCTAGGTCACCAGGTACTTTCATTATATAAAATAGCAGCACAAACATTTTGTTAAACTTCTTTTTATTCCAAATGAGGGTGATTTTTGGGTGAACAACATTAACTGCAATGCAGTTTAATTACATTAATTTAATCTCATTAGACACAAGACAGAGTTGTGATGTGCACATATGAGAGGACTGCTTACTTCACATTGATGTTTGCACAGACGAGCATATCATTCAGGAGGAAGACTTTGCGCTCCTTAGACTTGAGGACTTGACCTTTCTCGCCATAGACGGTCTCAATCAGTGTCTCAGACAGAATCAGCTGCTTCTGATCCGAGTTCAATTGCTGTAAAAAAAAAAAAAAAGAAAAACAGATTTAGAAAGTAAATGAATATATCCACACCATGACAGAGCACTTGCATCACCTGTATGTCTGGGCTCCTCAGTTTAGATTCTTGACTTTGAAGTACTGTTTTTTGATTGATCTTCATCATCTTAATTTTATTCTTATTCTCACTCTAACATCCTTGACTTGAACACATTTGCAACTGAACAAATAGAGAGGTTAGAGTGATGCAACCTTTGGAGATTCAAAAACTGCTTATTTGCATGTAAAGGTGAGATATACTGTATGTAAAGTGTGAACACTCTAGCGCAGTGGTTCTTAACCAGGGGCCCGGGGCCCACTAGGGGTCACAGGATGAATTAAGATTATATAAATTAATATTTTATTATTTTTATTATTAATATAACTAATATTAATATTATTATAAAAAAATTCTAAATTTTCTAAATAAATTGTAGTTAAATGCTCTCCAAGTTTAATTTTTAGTGTGTATATCTGCTAAAAGATAACTTAAACTGTATCTGAGAACCGCTTCTATCAAGGTTGTGATGTCAAATTAATTTCAAATATTTTTGATGTCTCTGGTTTTATCCTGCTTTAATTTCCTCCTGATTTAAATTTTTATCTAAATAAAATGTAAATAATTTGAATTTATAATGGCTGTCTTCAGGTTTATAGTATTTTGCTAATAGTGGGTAGAAAGAAATAAGCAAAAAATTTAATTAACTGAATAAATAATAATAATAAATAAATTTCAGATATATAGAGTAATTAGAGTAAAACAATGGTATATTTTATACAGTACGACGGTAAAAATGTATGAAAATACAATAAAATTATACATTTAAACAGAAAAATGTTTGCTTTCTAGTTTATATTTAAACATTAATTTCTAGTGGAAGGAAAGACACATTTAAAAAAATCTGAAGCAAATACTCCATAAATAATCTAATAAATAAAAGTAAATAACCTAGATAATCTTTTAATACATTTTTGTCTTGACAGTATATGACAGTATAAACAATATGTTGTCTTTTCACATTTGCTGTATTTGCCTTTATACAATATTTTTAGGAAGGAGATCCCTTGTGCAAGCAGCAGATAGATGACCTCAGAGCTAACAGACACGAAATGAAAGCCACAAAACACAAAAATGTTGATATAATGGGGTCTTTAATAGCTGCTACTAAAATTACTTTCACTGACATCCCGGCACCCTGGCACCATCTTTGTCAAAGCTATTTCTAGAAAGAGGAAATGTGGAAAATAGCAGTTTGATCACACTGACAGCTCATGTCCTTTCACACTGCCTGCCAAATTATCTTGTAAAGCCAAATCACTGTGTTTTTTGGGTTGGTAATGCTTTGAAGTATCCCGTGTGTGTTTGTAGTGCGGTGGTCTCTGACCTTACTGAGGTTACGGTCACTGACACTGCGAGTGAGCTGTTGGATTTCAGCGAGCTGCTCGGCCAGCCGTTTCTGCTCATTCAGCTTCTCGGCGAGAGTCTCGAGCTCAGTGAGGGCCAGCTGCAGCGGCAGCCTGTCCTGATGCCCCACAGGGGTGTTTTTCAGCATGTCCTGTGAAACACAGACAGATATGTCTGCATATTTTCAGTAATTACTACCTAATTTGCCATTTAGCCAAAGCTTCGGTGCAAAGTGACCAACAGTACACTTATTACAAGGTCCCCTGCAAGTAAGGTCCCCTGTGGCAAGCTCATAGCCTTAAAATCCAGTTTTAAGTTTTGAGTTTTACTTCACTCAGTTAACATTTACAGAGGGTTGTTAATTCTATTTAACGGCAGCATTTCTGTAATCACTCTAATCTAGCTATTTCAGCTCATTTTTAACTGCAGTGTCAAACACATTTTAAACAATCATGCTATAGTACACTCTCTGTATGAACTCAAATCTCCCAGAAAAACAGCCTGCGGTAAAAGCGTCAGCACTCCAGAGATTACATGCAAATGAAGTCATTGAACATAAGACTGATTTAATGACAAAAAAAAATCCTTGCAGAACTCGACTTTTGCTTCTGTAGTAAAATAAGCAAGTCTTATATAAGTAATCAGCACACACAAGGGATTTCATCAGGGTTAAGTTTTACATATCTAAGCATTATCTGCACAGTAACATATCATGGTTTTGATAGTAAGCACATGTTGTGAGTAAATATAATGTGCTTCATTTGCACTCTGTTTATCACTTCCCCATTTGTAACAGTCTGAGGAAATTCCACCATTAGAAAATAGTTACATTTCTTATTCGTCATTAGCTATGTGTGTGTGTGTGTGTTTGGAGCTTTCAGAGTACTAACCTGCAGTAGCAGTATGAACTGAGGAAAGCGCTGAATTGGTTTGACCATCAGGCCATAAAGAGTGATTCTGTCTGTACTGGCAGCCTGCTTCTTCTGCGATCCAACACAAAAACAGGTCAGAAAAGACAGGGACTAAAATGGAACTAGATCTTTATACTTGTAATCGTAAACGCAAGTGTAGCTTTCCCATGCAAAACTTTTAGGAGCAATTAGAAGTTCACCTTGAGAAACTCCAGGAACGCTGGCTTAGACATACAGGCTTTCTTGATAAGAGCCATAGCATTGGTGAAGTTGTTGACATAGTCGCTGTACACATCTAGCACCATTGACTTGGAAAACTGGAGGACATAACAATCCACAATTCAGACATAACATAACATCCACGTAAGACCCAATGCTCTGTAATCTACACACTTTTTGAATAAAGCTACAAAGGTGTCACTGGGGCAGCTAAACATCTTTATATCTTATTTTCCCCTAAATTGTACATATTATTTTAATGTAACCTAAAGTGTATATATTAGTACCATTAACATTACTGTCTGTCAATACGCAGGGACTATTTGCAAGATTGTTTTGCATTTACTGATAAAACTGTCTTAAATGTTATGTGCTCAGCTGCAGAGCACAGTCTGCATGATGCAGAGGAAATTAGCACATCCTAAATAGAACTGCTGACTGTAGGATGTTGCAATTTTCCATCTGCAAGGATCTCTCATCACAGAAACAAAAGAAAGTGAGTCAAGTTAGGCTATAAATACAGAGCATTGTCCAACTGACTTCGATAAGTGAATCTGACAACCCTTAGGCAAAAATCTTCATCTTAACGTGAAGGGGAATACAAAAGGTTTAATTTTTGCCCATACAAATCAGCTGGATCAGTGCAATGCGACTGCGCAGTGTTTCAAACCAAAAACAAGTGTAAAAAATGAGGAAAATCAATGAAATCGTAAAGTTTTTGTAACCAAAGTAAAAAAAGAAAGCTCAATGAACAAAAAAAGAAACAAGCTGTACAACACACCACGAATTGAATGTTTTAGTAGAACAACAGGAGACGTACTGAAGCAACAAAAAGGTCTCCGATTTTCTCAGTATTATCCCATTCTGCTACACGGGAGGCCAGAGCAATCTGAAACATGGAGTGACACTGCAGGATCTCCTTCAGCCTATAAAAAATAGGCTGGATCTTCTTCAAGCTCAGGATCCGGGGTTCTGCCTCCATCAAAGGTTTCTTATATTCCTAAAATATAAATTCAGGTGGTATATATTAGTGAGTATGGTCAGAATGTTCAGCTTGAGATTTTATCTCTCTGTTGACTTCAATAAACAAAAACAAAAAAATCACATCTGTTTTGACAGTTTAATATAATACAATAGAACGAATAACAGCACAATAATAGAAGGGTGTATTATTCATATATTTTGTTTGGTATTTACCCTGCTGAAAAAATAAATGTGCCCAAGAAGGTTAAGAAGGCTTTGAGCATTTGTCAACTGGTCAGGCTAAGATACCAGCAAGCTAACCAGCTTAAACTGTGTAAGACCAGCAAAATACCTTAGACAATGTTTATTAACAAGGTACTTTTCCTGTTGTGCTATATTCCGTATTTTGCCCTTCTTTACACTTCATTAAGAAATTTGATGAACATTTCTATTTCTTCCATTAGTAGAAAAGTGATCATTCAGCAAGCTAATATAGCATTACAGTCAGATGCAATGTTAGAATTGTGTCACTGACCAGCAGGATTCTCTTGAGTGAGTCCAAGTAGCTTCTTTCACTCTGGATGATAGAGCCAAGAATATGACGCCTGACAACCTGTGCCATTGGAATTTGAATTCAATTAGCTTAACTGACAGAAAATTAGCAGCTTAATATGCTCTCATGCTTACCAAGGCAGCAGTAAAAATGCAGTAAAAACAGTAATAAAAGTTAAATATAAAAATGGAATACAAATAGCTGTTTTCTGTTTTAATATATTTTTAAAAGCCATTTTTTCCTGTGATGCCAAAGCCATTACTTCAGACTTCAGTGTCACATGATCCTTCGGAAATCATTCTAACACACTGATTTGGTGATCAATGATCAATGTTAAAAATCTTAATATTTTTGTGAAAACCCCAAAAATAGATATATTTTCAAGATTCTTTGTTGAATAGTAACTTTTCAAAATAAAGAAGAGCATGTAATGACTTTTGTTTTTATAACAATGTCATCACTTCATCACTTTTGGTGAATTTAATGATTCCCTGCATATTTATATCTTCCAAAAATAATACAAATCTTACTGACCACAAATATTTTTATTGTAGTGTATTTAAATATGTCATAAATGAGCAGGGCATGTATGATATTGGCAGTAATGCAGGCCGATTCACACTTATGTACATACAAAGACGCACCTGTTGGCTACTGAGCCCTTCTGGCATTGGAGAAAGTTGAGGTGGTGGATGTTTGAGTTCAGATACCGTCACATCCAGATATCCAGAATCTTCCTCAGTGTCATCTGTACATTGACAGCCAAAAGCACAGTTAAACTCCTTATTCCCACTGGCATCTACTATTCCAATAGCTTCCATCTCGGCTCACTTCTACCTCTAGGTAAATACTATTCTGTAGCTCTGTAATAACATGCCACTTGCTATCTCAGAATAACCCAAACATTCAAAGAGGCATCTAGTCTCTAACAATGTTTCTGTACTGTAACCCACCAGGTGCCAAAAAAAAAAGACACCAGAAACTTAAAATAGGAAATGAGAGTCAAAAAGTCAAACCTGCGCAGTCTTTTTTACTCAGGAAGGACACTTTTCGCATCATGGCTATTTTGGTCTTTTCCAGTCCATCTTTCGTGCCATTTCTAGCTGCTTTCATGAGCTGCTGAACCTATGGGAGGAAAGAAAGATCGGTTGAGTGCATAAGATGACAGCAAGGGACAAAATGAATCAGCAAAACTAAAAGAGAAGAGATAAATTCCTGTTTGTGGATCAGTGTGTTCAGCAGCACCAGGACAAAACCTCAAGGTCCCTCTCTGCTCAGTTGCAACACTCAGTGATTTTCACACTGTTTCATTTTCACTGTACCGAAAATGACTCTCCATTGTACAATGATTTACATGATGGAATACTATAACTACTAGCTACTAGCAAATCTACATAATCTAAATTTAGTCTAATGTGTAATATAACACTGATCCTTAAAACTGAGACAAAACATGCTGCAGAGCTCCATTACTGCTTCTCCCATGTGCATTTTTCCTTGTCATGTCTTTGAAAGAGGTTTCCTATTTTCATCAATTCTCAAAATTAAAATCACATTTTAACAGTAAGATTCAAAACTACTTTTTACAAGTTAAAATAACTGTTCTCTATTTTAATATACTCTAAAACGTTATTCATTCCTGTGATGGCAAAGCTGAATTTTCAGCATCATTACTCCAGCCTTCAGCATCACATGATCATTCAGAAATCATTATAATATACTGATTTGGTGCTCAAGAAATATTTATTTTTATCATCAATGCTGAAAACAGCTTTATATTTTTTTCAAGATTATTTGATAGAAAGTACATGTATTCATACAAAAGATTTAGCATCTCTGCTAAATAAAAGTATTTTTAAACATACAATATATTTAGAAATATTACTTAAATATATTTTCAATATCACATAAGTATTAAATGCAAAAGCCATGATGTTACTAATTACTATTGGACTTAAAATAGAGGAACTTCTAAAAAAATAAAATAAATAAATAATTAAATCTAAAATCCAAAACATCTCCTTTATAGAGCAGACAAATCACAGTGATGACAGAAAATATATGCACAGTCATTCATACGTTTTGTCACGTCTCAAGTATCAGTGATTACCACACACCCACCACTCTATAATTGTACCTTAATGTCATAGTTTTGTTTGAGTTGGCTGACATCTCGAGCCCCTAACCGCATGGCTAGCTCACGCTTGGTCTGGACGCAGCGTTGCTTCAGACGTCGTACATCTGGGGAAATCTATATCCATTACCGCAAAGCCAATGTCCACAGGCAGTACGGGGGTGGGGGTTGAAATATATCAGTGCATAAAGAAAGGTGGCAAAAAAGAGGGGAGAAGGAGGAAAACAATGAGATTGAGGGAGTGACAAACACAGACAGACAGTGATAACATCAAGGTCAACAATAGAGGGAACTGAAGACAGACGTAACAGCGGGAAGAAGACCAGAGATTAAGCCTCAGACAGTGTCTGTCTCTGGTTCACGGCACTAAAACTTCACACATCAAACAGCTCTACTACTCACAAATTATTCTTTAAACAGAAGTATCCAAGTTTAGACCGCATTAGGCCAAGTCTGGTTAGTCTAGTTAAGGCTTTCTGTACCTGTTTTCATGCATGATGTGCAACATCTGTGGATAAAGACCTGATCCTCTCAGCATGCATCAACAAACATTAACTGAGAACAGGAACAGAGTAAACCCGGCAAGGAAGGAGAACCGAAAGAAACCGAGTGCCAAAAAAATCCTTTCCTTTTTTAAAGTTGAAGTGTGTCATTTCTGCTCTACTAGTGTCAATGAACAGAATTAGCATAAATAGTGACTGTTTTCAAAAAGGTTTCAAACACGCCACTGGTCACACATCAAAAAAGCCCGACCCTAAAAACACGCCATTGGCTGAGATAATGCTCTGCAGCATGAATAGAGCATTGTTTCGATATTGTTTTTGGCTTTTGTTAGCGATTATATACTACTAGCATTTAACAATGCACAATCTAATGTAGTTTCATTGACTTTCTTACTTACTTAGACAGTTGTAATAATAAATGGGCAGTGTATTTGTACCTTATTGCGGGTGGGCTGCTTGGTCTCGCTGTCTGACTGCTCGTCGTAACTCTCAAACTCACTGGAGCCCCAGCCATTGTCTATCAGTCCAGACTCGCCAGACCTCTGCACCTCCTCGTAGATCACATCATCCTCTGAAAAATAATCAAGATTAAAAAAAGATATGAGGTAGAATCATCCTGTACGTGGGTTGGTTGGTACAGGCAAGTTACTACAGCGTGAAAATAAACCACTGAATGTAAAATTATTGCTCAGACTTTGCACTTAATTAGCATCTGCAGTTTTTTGGTTCTGGGTTGCAAAGTGACGAAAGTGGAATTGCAGAGGAGACAGCAAAACAAAACACCAGTAAGGAATTAGAAGTATAAAGAATTAAAAATCAATGTTATTCTTTCAAAATAACATCCATTTGCTTTAGGAGGTCTTATTCACCCCCCTGATGCCTTGAGGGACACTTTTTATGATTGATGGATGCAATTTATTCGATTTCTTCTGGACTACTGAAAAATAATACCCATTCACTGCCATTATAAAGCGTGCATGAGCCAGAACATTTTTTGATTGTATTCATCTGAAAGAAGAAAATCATATACATCTAGGATCCCTTGAGGGTAAATCATGGGGTAATTTTCACTTTTGGGTGAACTATCCCTGTAATTCCAAATTAAATGTTGTGAAAGGTGCTGAAGCAAGCAGTTCATAGAAGGAAACCCACCAAAGATTCACATATTTTTGCAATGCACAGATATGAAAAACTGCATTTTTTTTCTCCAAAAAAAAGTAAGGAAGTAAAAATAAGTAAAAATATTTATGTCTCATCTATTTGATTTGAGTTCACTTTGTCTACTTTCAGCACTTCTGCGAACATCTGATGATGTTTTGGGTCATTTTTATGCAGAAATATAGAAAATTCTAAAGATTTCACAAACTTTCAAGCAGCACTGTATTCAATTCCAATTTCGTTTAATTCATAATTTAAAATATGTGTAAAACAACTCTGAAAAATCAATGAAGGAAATCTCTTAATTTTACCACAGTACAGTGGTAAAGAACAGATTCAAAACATATGAAAATCAATAAATGCTCTGCATTTTACCTCACTGCTATCTTAAAGAATTATTTGAGATATTCAATAACTCTTAAGTGACAATTTTCCTATGGGTGATGACATTATGGACAGATGACGCTCACAGTCAGACACTGACCTGCATCTGGTGGCGTGATGTTCTCACAAGGCACATCATCGTAGATGACCTCTGAGCGAGCAGGAGGAGCTGAATTCTGCTTTAGCTGTTCAGAGTGGGAATTGTCATCTGATTCAGGAATGGATTTCCCTTGAGAAGTGAGACCTAGAGTGTAAACAGTAACCTCTAAATACATTTAATAAACTCTACTACATAAAGGATACTAGACTTCCAATAGAACTGTTTGATGGATTCTAAGCACGAATAACAAAAAGGGATAGGATACTACTTTAATTGGGCTGGACATTGGGTGTAAGATCTCATTTGAAGCACTTGTTTGAACTGCAAACATCATTTGATAATCATTCATCAGAACTTCAGTGATTAAAGGAATAGTTCACCCAAAAATAAAAATCCTTTTTGTCGTCCTTTACTCACTGTTGTTCCAAACCTGTATAAGTTTCTTTTTTATGTTGAACACAAAAGAAGACATTTGGAAGAACCAAACAGTTGTTGGTCCTATATACATGTATATATGACCAACAACTGTATATATATATATATATATATATTTTAAATAAAAATAAGAAAAAAACTCATACAGGTTTGGAACAACATGAGGGTGAGTAAATGCCAAAATGTTAATTTTTGGGTGAACTACCCCTTTAAGCTCTGTGCAGGTTGAGAAACGAATGAAGTGCGAATGAAATTCAGCCCTGATTAACACAGAAAAGCACATTAACAATTCTTTTGACATAGATTTGAGGTTGCATTCTGACAACAGTACTGCAAAATAACAAATATACTCCTACACGAACGGCGGAACAACAATACGCACACTTGTCTGTACTGTGACAGTGTGTACAGATTTGTTGACAACCTCTTTTTACCTAATGAAGTCGCCTGCTGAGTCTCCCCCAAGGGAACTTAAAATATCTCAAAGTGAAAGGTTCTTTAAACTGTTTAGGCCTCTGAATATCTGAAGGATATATCGAGACTACCGTCTGGGATGTCAGAGGGAGATCATTTAAAATTCTGAGAACACGTTAATTAGGAGTAGGAGTACAATATAAATATCTTTCTTGGGAATATTCCAGGTTAAACCCAAGTTAAGCAACCGTGGCATGTTGTTTACCACAGAAAATCATTTCTTATCTTGCAGTTTGTAAAAATGTGTAAAAAATTATGGAAACATTTCTGGCATCGCACTTGCATAAGTGCATTTCTCTCAACATGTGCGGTTCAAAATGATTTTCTGCAATAATTGACATCATGTCACAGATAGTTGCTGATAAACCTTTACTTATACTGAACCCAGGAATTGTTTTTTATGTGGCTTGATTGTCAGTGTGATGTTGCACATATGTAAATGTTTATACACTGAGGAAAAGACACAAAGATCTAAAAGGGTGTAGAAATGACAGCAGCAGGGAGTGGATGTAGAAGCCAGTTCTCGTTATTAGTCATGGCACAGCAATAGCTTGTATTTAGTGTCAATACAGTACACTACAGTAAGACTACAGCCTATCAGTATGATGCCAAAATACGCCAACAAAAGGATTTGACTGGGTTGCTAATTGTTCTTGAATGCTGGTAAACAAAAAGGTTCAAAGGGATCAAGACAGATCTAAATATGCTCTATGTAAAGTATAATGTACAGCCAGCTGGTTATTATTGGAAAAAATAGTAGGGGTGTGACGAGATCTTGTGGCACAAGATCTCGCGAGATGCAACTGGTCTCGCAAGAACTTGGTGATATTCTCGCGATAGTGTTATGATACGATCATTCCTGATTTTAAAGTAGACTTGGAGATGCTGGGGGAAAAGATAGAATGGGAGGAAATGGGTAATATTAAACATCAAGTTAATAAGTATATTCAGGGAAAATTTTATGGAAGTACGCAAATTTACACTGATGGATCTAAAGATCTCATATCAGGAATTACAGGATAGGAATATATATACCAGATTTTAAAATAGCTATATCTAAAAGAATAACATCTAAATTGTCTATTTATTCAGTTTAAATGGTTGCTATCATTTTAGGATTAACATGGGTAGAGGAAATAAAACCAGACAGAGTAGTAGTTTGCTCTGACTCTGCTTCTGTGTTGACATCACTGATTACCCAGCAGACTTCTAGAGAGGATTTGATGTGTGAAATATTTACATTATTATGGCGTATACAAAGAAAAGGAGTATTGGTGGAATTCTGCTGGGTACCAGCACATGTAGGAATAGCTGGTAATGAATCTGCTGAAGAAATGCTTTAAAAAGGGAAGTAATCAATTTTAATGTTCCTTTAAGTAAAGGTGAAATTAAAACTATTATTAAGAAAAAATATTATCAAAGACTGACAGGAAATATGGAATACAAATAATAAGGGAAGGCATTTATATTATATTGAAAAATTGGTAAATTATAAAGGAAATATTAGAGGTAGAAACAGAAAAGAAGAGGCTATAATAACTAGAATGAGACTAGGTCATACTGGGTTAAGTTCTTCATTATTCAGAATTGGAAAACATGAGTCTGGTTTATGTGAGAACTGCGGTGAGAAAGAAACAGTGGAACATGTAATATTTAATTGTACAATGTATAACGAGGAAAGAAAGGAGCTAACATCATATTTAAATGAAAAAGATAAGGCAAATAAGGACTTGGGATATAGGATTCTACTAAAATACTTATATAGTACTGGGTTAAGTAATAGGATATAAATATAGAAAGTGGATGCTCTATTTTATTCTGGATCTTTAGGAGATCATAGATTAGTCTGGAGCTGAACATGCAGTGCCAGGTGGCTCCTGGGGAGAAGGAATGGAATGGAGCATTGAATATTTATATGAATAAGATTATTTACATAATTTTGAGTGTAAAAGTAAAATAAAGAAGGAAACAAATAAAAATAATATGTGCTTAGGATGCAACGACCCAGTAATCGGAAGAAGATGCGGCGCAACAAATCTCCGACAGAAAACTGCTGTGGCGTTCTATTTATGACGTGCTGACACAAATTCCAAATGGTTTTCAATGGTCGCTTTATCGCGTCCAGTGTAGGCAGACTTAGGGCTTCACTTTCCGCGTTCCATTCCGTCTCGCGCAGAGCTGCATCTGCACAGCTTTCAAATTATACTCATGTATTAGTGCGGACGGACGACCCCGACACATGCGCAATGCCACCTACTTGAGTGGCACTTTTTTTTAGCATTCTTCTCGCGCATACACTGTTGTACGCAGACTTGAAAAAATGCCTGCACGCGGATAGGGTGCGTGGGTGTTGAAAATTACGCAATGCATACGGCCGAAGTATACTTTGGGCTTTAAGCTGGCGCGGCGTTTGCTGTAGACAACTTTGTTTTGGTTATCGGCCCGAGCTTTTTTGAAAAATTGCTTACCATGCTTTTAAAGGGATATTTGTGTTATTTGTTTTTATTTATTTATATTGTTTATACTTTTTGTGTAAATACTTGCCTGTCAGTTTGTGGCAAAATATTTTGCAGTGTTCACATCTTGTTTATTACTGCATTTAATTCATTAAAATAGTTTAATTTCAAAAAGTTGATTACAAAATGCACCTATGTTTTTGTTGAATAAAATACAATTTTTCCCCAATATATTTTATCATTGAGGATTTATTTTAAAAAGTCTAAAAATCTCGTCTCGTTCTCGTGAACCCAGTGTCTCGTCTCGTCTCGTCTTGTGCGATAAGGGTCTCATCACACCCCTAAAAAATAGACTGCAGCTGATCAAACATATAAATACACTACTATTCAAAACTCTGAAGTCAGTAGTTTTTTTTACTTCTGATATTTAGCAAGAGGAACTTTTATTTAGCAAGAATGCATTAAATTGATCAAAAGACTATTTTAAAAAAACAAAAAAAACTTTAAATTTCGATTCATCAATTAATCCTGAAAAAAGTATCACAGTTTCCACAAAAGTACTAAGCTGTTGTTTTGTTTTGTTTGTTTTCAATATTGATAGTAATAAATCTGTATATTAGAAGGATTTCTGAAGGATCACATGACACTGAAAACTGAAGTAACGGTTGGTGAAAAGTCAGTTTTGCATCACAGGAATAAATACAATTTTACAATATATTAAAATAGAAAAGAGTTATAAATTGTAAAATTATTACAAGTTTTGTCTATTAAAAATGGTCAACTATAACATACAAAACAATCAGCTTAGCAGCAAGACCAACACTGCAACTATTAATAAAATTAATAACTGAGAAAAAGAAAGAGCCAATTGCATCTTGCATGATACGAGAGATAAGTACATAGCTCCGGTTTAAGTTACCAGTATGAGTATACTGATTATACAATATTGCCTTGGGAGACATAGAATATTTAGAAATATCAGATGGCAGTGAGGACTGGCCAATCAGAATCAAGTATTCCAGAGGGCTGAGTAATAGGGAAAAGGAGAACTAGTCAAATACAAAAACGGCACAGCTATTCCAACTGTCCTAAGGATTGGGATTGTACCTTTATGCAGTCGCAGAGTGAGCTCTGAAACCACACTGAACCATTCCCGAGAGTGAACTGGGGCTGCACACACATAGCAGAGACTGTTTAACAGCCAAGGGACACAGCTTTGAAGTCTCTTCTACTATGGCCATTGAATTGTTGACGCTATCAGGACGTCTCAAAATCATGCCAAGTAGTTTGTTAGTTTACATGCATACATTTTTTTCCAATGCAGATTTCACAATTTAGGAATACAATGAATTATATGATTTAGTTTGCTCAATCACTTGTTTGTTGTGTTATTTGATTGGATTGCAACAGATTTCAAGAAAAATCTCCAAAGAATCTGATTTGTTAGGCTGAACCAAGTGTGGTCATTTGGCATGGGTGTGTTGTTTTCTTTCCCGATTTTTCAGATCTCTGATTTCCATGCTGATTTGTGCATTAGTGTGGATTTACAGGAAGGCATGGCACAGCCCCTTTACAGAGCCACCAACCTGTCTGAGCATGTTTGTGGGGAGACTTCTGGATAGCTGTATAGAGGCACTCCAGCCCAAATTGTGAACCTGGAGATACATTTTCAGACAGAATTGTCAGATTTAAGCACTGAAATGCCTTCCCGGCCTTGTTCTCAAACGGCATGGAAAAAGGCTGAATCACAGCTGAGCTTTGTTTCTGTTTTGTGAATCGAATCAATGTTTATATTGTAGTGCATTTACAATGTCCTTTAGAAATTTAAACACTGACTTAGTATTTTCTTAACTGTGTGTGTGTGTTTGTTTTTTTTACAATATCAGACATTAAGCATTATTTCAACATTGTTTCAACATTTTTAACATGGATTCAACATTATTTTAACCACATTTCAAAGTTAAAGGTCATTCACTAGCCAGCTGGGTGTTTGGATTCTGGGAGTGACACATTGTGGGAATTAGCGTTGATTTTGCAAAATTGTACCAACTTCTTACATTTATAAGGTTAAACTTTCATTATTGATTTATAAGTATTTTTAACCTTTTTACAACAACCATTACAAGTTGCTTCAGTGATACTTGAATCTGTTTAACAACTTTGTGTCAGCATTTTTTCAACAATTTTTCAACACTAAATCAAGGACTTGAACTATTTTAAACTCAACCACATTTCAATGTTGACGGTCAGTCACTTGACGGCTGGTTATTTGAACACTTGGAGTGACCCATTGTGGTATGGTACGTCCAGCCAATCCAAGTACACTGCTTTAAATAGATTAATCTTGCAACATTTATAACCACAAACACTAGAGATATTCTCTAAGTATAATACCTTCATAAATATTATTTCTTTTCCAAAAGCTTGCTTGTTCATCAGCTACTCGAGGCTCGGCTGAGACAGAACTCCTAAAACAAAACAACAATGCAGAAGTATTGAAATACTGCCCCTCCATGTTTATCAGTCTCTGTGTGCTATTGGTCACATTACATTACCACTAGATGTCACTAGAGCCAGAGCAAGTTATTTAATCACTAATACAGTAGGAAATGTATTATGATCAAATGTAAATATTCAACCATAGAACTATACAGCTAAGACACAGAGTAAAGTCCTTCAGGGGACAAACGCTTCAAACAGTAAGCCTATAAAGATTTTGTGTCTATAACGACATCCTGTAGGAAAAATAAGGTTCAAGATGTTCGAGTGGAAAATGTTAGAGGCATAACACATGAGGCATAAAACATTCTTACCCGTCAGGAGATTGTCTGGCCACCATCTCTGTTGGAAGAATAGAAAGTATTTTTCAGAATTTTCCAACAAACAGATCACTGCTTCTTGGGTGCAGGAAAAAAATAAGTTACAAAAACAAGTTGTATCCCATGTTTCAACCTGAGTTTGTTGCGCGAGGATGTGTGGGGGTATTTTGGTCCTCCAGACCAGCAGGGGTCCCTCCGTTTACCGCCCGCTGATTAGGCTTCATAGCTTCACAATAAAGTGCATTTGTGGCAGTGCTACCATTAGTATTTTCTGAATGCTCAGCTTCCACATGAAGAGTTCCTGACTCTTTCTTTTCAACAGAGTTCTCCACTGTATTCTGCTCATCTTCGCTGTCATCAAACTCAAACTTCTCACCAGTTTCCTCATCTTCATCATCCTCTTCCTCCTCCTCCTGGGCCTTTGGAGTCACAGAAGTGACCATGGATTCTGAAATAAAACAAAAAGCCTAATTTTAACTGATACAAATAGGATAAGAACCACATTTTTACATTTTAAAAGATCTAAATACCCAATGAAACGCATATAACTACAATTGCAGACACACAGACTGCTCACAGACTGACTTTGACTGATTCAATCTTATCTATAGAAGGAGGCCCACAAAAATAAGCGCTAATGAGGCATCTATGTGTGTACATGCATGCTCTACTGTGTTCTGTATAGTGGTTTAAATGTTTCTAGGTTGGTGGTAGTTGGGTCTTCAAGGGCTGTTATTTGTGTGTCACTATGCAGTTGCTATCATGTTCCAAGCGGTTGTTTAAATGATGCTATATGACTAAAAGGTGTTCGGAGTGGGGGTTTTGTTTGCTAGGTAGTTGCTAGGGTACTCTGATTGGTTATTTCAGTGTTTGCTACGTAGTTGCTAGTTGTTACTTTGAGCATTGCTGAGTGGTTGTTCAAGCATTATTATGCAGTTGCTAGCATGTGATGAATGTTGTTTAAGCATTGCAGTGGAATTGCTATTATGTTCTGTTGGTGTTCCAAGTGGTTGTTTGAGTACTGCTATGTGGTTGATAGCATGTTATGAGTGGTTGTTTAAGTGATGGAATATTCTGAGGTGTTGTTTAAGTGTTGCTATAGGATTGCAAAAAAATGTTCTGAGTGTCTCTTGTGTTTTAAGTGGTTGTTTTTTTTTTGCTACGTGACTGACAGCATGTTCTGAGTGGTTGTTTCAGTGTTGCTATTGTGTGTTAAGTGGTTGTATAAGTTTTGTTTGTTTTTACTATGTGACTGATAGTGTGTTTTAAACTGTAGTTTGAGTGTTGTGATGGTGGTCTAAGTGGTTGTTTTTATTTTGCTATGTCACTGATAGTGTGTTCTGAGTGGTTGTGTGAGCATTGTGATGATGAGTGTTTGCTTAATCACCAAGTACACTAATGAGAACGCTGAGAACACCATCACAGTGCTCAGACAAACACTATGAACACCATCACGGTGCTTAGACAAACGCTCAGAACATCATCATATTTCTTAAACAAATGCAACACCATCACGGTGCTTAAACAAACACTGAGAACACCATCAGAGTGCTCAGACAAACACTGAGAACGCCATCAGAGTGCTCAGACACACACTCAGAACCCCATCAGAGTGCTCAGACAAACACTGAGAACACCATCACAGTGCTCAGACAAACACTCAGAACCCCATCACAGTTCTTATACAAACACTGAGAACGCCATCACAGTGCTCAGACAAACACTCAGAACCCCATCACAGTTCTTATACAAACACTGAGAACGCCATCACGGTGCTTAGACACTCAGAACACCATTACAGTGCTCATACAAACACTCAGAACGCCATCACAGTTCTTATACAAACACTCAGAACCCCATCACAGTTCTTATACAAACACTGAGAACGCCATCACAGTGCTCAGACAAACACTCAGA
>JAUMHE010000080.1:8772010-8824337 GCA_032359235.1 Enteromius mattozi | reverse complement strand
GAAAAAGTGTCAAACACTAATAGTTTGTTGGATCGCTTTTAGCTTTGATTACAGCAGGCATTTGCCGTGGCATCGTGTCAATAAGCTTCTGAAATGTCAGAACATTTATTCCCATGCAGAGTTGCATTAATGTTTCACCAATATCTTATATTGACGATGGGAGAGTCTGACCACTGCACAAAGTCTCATCTCACATCATACAGATTTTCAATAGGGTTAAGCCTAAACCTAAAGATATGAATTTCTGGTCCTTCTCAGGTCGTAATGAAAAAGGGCAGCTGGGTCATGGAGACACTAAACGATTGGAGGCTCCGAAGCTAGTTGAGGGCCTGGGGGAGGAAGTGATTGTAGCAGCTGCTTGTGGTAGAAACCACACCATGGCTTTAACAGGTAGGCAAATTTGAAAATGCAGAATATTTGTCATATAACTGCCGTAATTATAATTACAAATGTGGTGCTCTTATGCTTTGTCTCACAGAAAATGGTACGGTCTTCTCTTTTGGAGAAAACAAACTGGGACAGCTCGGTCAGGGCAATCAGACAGATGCTGTGCTCAGCCCAGCTACAGTAAGACTCTTTTTCACTTACTTAATGGGGCTTTAATGCAACATGTTCATTGTAATTTTTAATGTTCCACTAAACATCTGCATTGATTTACCTACAGATCCAGTACAATGGGCAGCCGATAGTCAAAATGGCCTGTGGTGCAGAGTTCAGCATGATCGTGGACTGCAAGGGGAACCTTTATTCTTTCGGTTGCCCGGAATATGGCCAACTAGGTAATGCAGCAAAACGAGTTTTAACTGAAATAGTCACCAAACACACCTGTTGGATTATTCACTCTTTCTGTACTGTATCTAAAGGGCATAACTCAGATGGAAAATTCATTGCTCGTGCCCAACGCATCGAGTTTGACTGTGAGCTGATCCCTAGACGGGTGGCCATTTTTATTGAGAAAACCAAGGATGGCCAAGTGCTTCCTGTGCCCAATGTTGTGGCTCGGGATGTAGCATGTGGGTCCAATCACACAGTGAGTAGCAAGTTTTCAGATAGCGGTGCAAGACAAACAGAAAAGAATTACCATTATATAAGATTATACTTTTGTGTCCACACAGCTGGTGCTAGATTCCCAAAAGCGTGTGTTTTCCTGGGGATTTGGGGGATATGGACGACTAGGCCACGCCGAGCAGAAAGACGAGATGGTCCCACGGTTAGTCAAGCTCTTTGACTTCCCTGGCCGTGGAGCAACTCAAATATACTGTGGCTATCAGTGTTCCTTTGCTGTCAATGAAACAGGTAAGTGCATAATTCCTCCCTGGGGAAAAAACAGCCTATCATACCCATCGTATATTTGGGGTTAATGCTGCTTTTTATTTCTCAGGTGGTCTGTTTTTCTGGGGAGTGACAAACACATCCCGTGAGTCCACCATGTACCCCAAAGCTGTGCAGGATCTGTGCGGATGGAAGATTCGTAGTCTGGCCTGTGGGTAAGTAAAGACGGAAGGACTCTCAAAATGTGTTTTATAAAATATTTTCAAAATGTTGATTAGGTGTTATCTATACCTCCTCTCAGGAAGAGCAGTATTATCATAGCAGCTGATGATAGTACCATTAGCTGGGGACCATCGCCCACATTTGGAGAGCTGGTATGTTTATCTGTGTTCTGTTAAAACCGGTTTAAGAAGTCAATACCTACATAAAAGTCTGTGTAATATATCCATTTTTTTTGCTACGGATACATTAAATTGAAAGGTGGCAAAGATTTAGATTTCAAATAAATGCTGCTCTTTTGAACTTTGAAATCATCAGAGAATCCTGTAAAACCATGTAGCATGGTTTTCACAAAAATATAAGCAGCACAACTGTTTTCAGTATTAATAATGTTTCTTAAACACAAAATCAGTATGTTAGAATGATTTCTAAAGGATCTTAAACTGGTGCAATGGCTACTGAAAATCTTTGGGAGCTTTGCCATTATGGGAATAAAATACATTTTAAAATATATTTACATAGAAACACTTATTTATATCTCTCTATTACTGTTTGCCCTGTTTTATATCAAATAAATTAAGCCTTGCTGAGCATAAAAGGCTTCCTTTAATAGTGTAAGATGGCAAATGTCTGAATGAAATTTTGCATTATTAGGGGTATGGTGACAACAAACCGAAGTCGTCCACCACTGCTCAAGAGGTCAAAACTCTGGATGGGGTTTACGCGGAACAGGTAAAACAGCATGACTCGTATCCTCCCAGAATTCTGTTCTATGTGATATAATCATATGCAACTCAAAACTCTGTCATTTCAGGTTGTGATGGGCTATTCTCACTCCCTGGTTATTGCTCGGCAAGACTCTGAGCAGGAGAAAGAAAAGCTCAAGAAGCTTCCCGAATACAACCCGCGCACACTCTGATTGAACACCATTCACATTTTCTCCAGGGCCTTTTTTTTATGGAATGCCTCTGCTCACTAGGTCACCTGGGTAATCAGTTTGTTTGGGATGGGATTGTTTATTTTTCCTTTATTTTTGGACATCATATCACATTTTTAAAAGGCAAGCCACATGTCAGATAAAAGTATGAAAGAAGTTGAATTAACTGATCTGTCTAGGCTCGGGCGTTTCAGAACGGTAATTGTGGCATCACATGCCTGTTTTAATTTCACAACGGAGCCAGCAACTACTCAGAGCACTCGGATTCCACTGGATCCATCCCCTTTACTTATACATTCCTAATGGAAGTATATCACAGATTGTTTGTTGTTTATTTTTCCATAATGATGACTGTGAGATCCATGTCTGCTCTCTTCCAAAAACTGGTGCTAAATCATTCTAATGCAGACTATCAATGGGCTAATGGTTAACTAAAAGACAAACTCACTCCATTCTTGTGCCTTTTTAAGTGAGATGATTCAGGCTGAGGAAATTCAGTTAGTCCTATGACAACTCAAGTGTTGTGGGGCATTTCATCTTTTAAACATCACCTTCATTACTTCCAGCTCCATGTTATCATCGCCATACATAAGAACATCATTTTTCTCAAGACCACGTAGCTGATGTAAGCTTATTTTTCCTTACTCTTAAGATACAGACTCCTGTTAATCTAATCAGGGAAGTATTATCAACTCCTACAATGCAAATGAGACATCAGCTGTGAGATTTCTATTGAATTCATTCTTTTTTTTTTCTTTTTCGAAATGTAAATCCTTAATGTTCATGCCCTTGCTGTTCTCATGTGTTGATGTTAGCATGTTTTTGAAATAATGGACTTGATGTTGAGAAGAGTGGGATTGTCCCATCACCTGGGACCAATGTCTTTACAAAGCATCATTCCATGCAATATGTTGAATACTGTGCCATTTCTTTGTGTTCACCTGGGCTTAAACTGTGATCACATTTGTTTCATAATGTTTGTAAGTCCTTACAAGAATCCATCCACAGTTTGTTGGCAAGCAACAAGCTTGTGTTTTATGTTCTGTAAATTTAAATTGTGTACTTACAAGAAATGTGTTCATTTGTTTAAGCAGTATATGTCCAGGAACTGGAATTCCAACTCCTATTCTAAAATGTTATTTTTTTTTTTCTTCTTAATATTAAATAAAGGTTCATGTAAGTTGGTATATGTTGATGCAGTTGTTGTTGTTTTTTTTACCCCATGCATATGCTTAGCATATGCTAGCAGAACAGTGTGCCCTTATCTTAGCTGCCATTAAATGAAAATTCACCCTATTTATTTTCCCAATGCCTGTTTAATCAAATATCAGAACTTGACCTTTTGGGGGAAAAAAAATCCCACTGTTCAAAATTTCAAAAACCTGATGCATAAAACAAACTGCTTGAATTAAAAATATTTTGTACTAATCTGTTACACTCGGATTTACATCACAATTAAAAGTTCTCATGGTAGTTCATTGTTGTGGTAGATGAATATGAATAGGTGTGCTTATCTAACATCAAAAAGCTAATTATAAATAACTATATCTGGATGCATAAAATGTAGTCTTATATGAATTTATTTAAAGGTAAAAAAAAAAGAAGAATTTAATCCTCATCATCCTCTTCTTCTTCATCTTGGTTGATCTGGAAGTAGCGAAGCTCGTAGCTTTCTTTGGTGTTAGCCACAACACGCAACCAGTCTCTGAGATTGTTCTTCTTCAAGTATTTCTTTGTAAGGTATTTCAGGTACCTGCAGAAAGGATGAGTGGAATAGAATGTAAAAAGTTATGAATAAAAGTAAGATAATTGGCAAAACAAAGTCAAGACGTATCAGAACACACGCACCTCTTGGAGAAGGGCACCTCAGAAGATACTGTGATTTTGCTCTTGCTTCTTTCAATGGTGACCACTCCACCGCCCAGGTTTCCTGCTTTACCGTTGACTTTGATGCGCTCCTGTAGGAACTGCTCCTGTATTCACACACGAAAATTCACGACAGCTAGCGGTTATCTGACTTCTACAGTATAATAAAGCCTATTTTACGCAACAAGGCTTTTAAGGACTTGATCTACTCACAAAGTTTGCAGCATCCATAATGCCATCTTCGACGGGATGCGTGCAGTCCAGAGTGAACTTCAGAACCTGCTTCTTCTTCTTTCCGCCTTTAGAGCTCTGCTGCTTCCTCTGCAATTAAATACAAAAAAAAGTACACTTTCAGTCTCTATGACAGTCCTGTTATTACCATCACAACAACAAAACCGTTAGTAGAGATGTTGCGCGCAAGACGGAATGAAGTTCTGGCTGCACACGGGGTTCATTCAACGAAACACTACGTTGGCTTTACGTAACGTTACTGGGTTATTACTTATTTCGTGACAGCGATTGTGTATATTAAGCAATCTCGAATTATCTGTATACACAATAATGAACTGAAACGTCTGTTAATTTATTAAACAGGTCCGTAGGTTTAAACTTACAACAGGCGCCATAGTGAGAAATTTCGTCGAAAGGAAGAACCACGATTGCGCGAGCGTGACGTCACAGACAGTTTAATCTAGCGCGGAGGTAATCGATGTGTTCGATTTATCTGTTGTTGGATATCATAACGGGCGGTTAACCCAATAATAATAATAATAATAATACAAAAAAAATATTACTTTTGTTTTCTACACCAAAGAAAACGTTTGAATACCGTTAATCTGACCCACAGAAAATAGTAGTTTCTTGAAGAATTTGGAATAATTAGAGATTGAGGAAATGATGACAGGAGTTTCATGCTCGGAAGAACTATTCTTTTAAATGTGAACAGTTTAAATGTTGATCTGTTATAGAAAATGAATTATAATTCTGCTTTCACACGTATATATCATATGAAAAGATCTCACTTTTAGTGACGTCATTGTTCCGATATGACGATGATTGTTCGTCTGCATGTTAGTTTATGCAAGATATACTGAGTGATTTATTTTTAGCTACCAGGGCTCTGCTTTTGACAGACAATGGCACCTGGTTAGTGTTGTATAATCAGGGTCGGAGTATTCTGGCCCCAGCATATCACCCCCTCATAGAGCAGATTCAGGAGTGTCAATTGATTGTTTGTGTTGAAGTCATGTCCTGCATCTAGGAACCCTCAGAGAACCTTCACGCAGCAGAAGCACTCGGACAGGACAAGGTATTCAGATGTGTATCATTGTGAATTAAATACGTACATTTATTCTTTCTGTATATTCAAGTGACCTTTATGTTGCTTTGAAGCGTATGGCCTCATTCAGAGGCTTGTTTCTGGGTTATAGCTTCAATAATGAGCACTGACCTTGGATCTCAAAGAACTTTTATTTTACTTATTATATTTTCAGATGTCTGGAGAGATCTTTTCCCCTCTGGATAATCTCTATGACCTGGACAGTGCCAACTGTCATCCTCTGGTGTGCCATTTGTGCCAAGAACAGTATGAGCATCCATGTTTACTGGACTGTTACCACACGTTTTGTGCCAGCTGCCTTCGCGGTAGGGCTGTGGACAGCCGACTAACTTGCCCTCTCTGTGGGTAAGAATTTACTTTATTTATATCACAATTCTGAGTTTTCCAAATTCTTAACGCAGAGTTTATATCTAACAATTGTGACTTTTTTCTAGCAATTCTGTGAAAAAAAGTCTGAATTGTTAGATATAAACTCAGAATTTTGAGGAAAATATGGTAATTGCAAGATAAAACTGTGCAATTACTTTATTCTGCGGCAGAAATGGGCGTTCATACGTTTGACATGTATGCATTTGAAAAATATAACATTGTATTTATAGATCTAAATAGTCAAACAACATTGCCTGATCAACTATATGGTGCCAGGGGCATTTGTAGGAGAGATTACCCTCAACAGCTGCACCGTAAATCCTGCCTTTGTGTTGGACTTAATCGAAAGTCTCTGGGCACATGCTGCCAAGGCCACTGTGGTATCAAACAATAAACCTAACACTATCTGACACTTGACATTGGATACATGGGTCCTGGGCTGGCTACAGTTGAGATGGCTGAAATGCCTGTGTGCTCACCCTACTGCTTCCATATAGTAAGTCTAGCAGCAGCTTAATCGCACACTGTAGATCTTGCACCTATGGAAGAAATATATCAAAAAATGGGAAGAAGTTGGTGGTTTTTATAAAGCAGCATGTTAGAGTAAGTACGAATATATTTTTAGCTGGTTCAGTGTTAGTTTGAAGGTTAAGTTACTGCAAATTTCTCAGTATTTGTGTTGCATTTTGAGTGCTGCAGCATGAGTGTTACGTTATGGTACTGTGATTGCACGCATTATGTATTTGTCACTATTATGCTTTAGCAATGCAAAGTAGCGTATAGGACAAAAAATCATTGTTTAAATCACTTTTTATCAAATAGATTGAATGCTTCCCGTGAAAGTGAATTCACAGGGAATCTTTGAACTATTAAGCTTAGAAATGTTAAAATATTATGTTTTTTGAGTCTTATGTTTGAGTCTATTTTTGGTTTATCTGTGAGTCTCTGTTGTATCTCAGAATTCAAAAGAGCTATTTGTGTCGTTGTTGCTATGAGGGAGAGATAAACTCGTCAATGCCAGATGTATGACTAAGACATTATCAGGCAATGGGTCAAAAGTGCTGCACAGGCACACAGAACTGTCTGTTTCTTTTGTAGACATCAGTCCGTTGTGAAAGGAATAAGTGCACTCCCCCCAGAGGATCGACTCCTGAAGTTCTTGGTGGACAGTTCAGCAGACAGTGAGGAAACTGTGCAGTGTGCTAACTGTGATTTGGAGTGCAAGAAACAGGTCTCATTATCACCATCACAACACTGAAACATGCACTTCATAGAGAATTAATGGTTCATTAGTCACAATTTTAATAGAGATTGCAGATTTTTTGTTGTATATTGTGATGTATATCCGAGTGAAACTACAGGGCGATTTTATGCTTTGGTTGTTTGGAGGCAGATCTGAATTAGGCAGATATAGTAATATGATAGTACTTTTACTGAATAAATATTTTTGATGAATAAACAAACTCATCTACATATTTGATGGCCTGATGATGAGTGCATTTCCAGCAAATTTTCTTGTTTGGATGAACTATTTCTAAAAGATCTTTTCTTACATATTTTGATGTATGTCAGAGTGAAAAGGATTGACGTCATCATATGAACAACCAGTCAGTAACAACTTGTATATGTGTTTGATTAACTAAAAAAAGAGCCATTAGAGTCGACCAAAGAGTCATAAGAATAATTTGTTCAGGATTTGGGCAACAGAGTTTGCACTGTACCTTTTTGATTCACTAAAAATAATTGGTTCATAAGAATCATTCATTGGGAGTCAGACTACACCGGTTGAGCTGTGGATTCAGTAGCAGTGTCTGTGGCATGAAACTCTGTCAAAGGATTTCACTATGTTGTCTTTCTAAATGTCATAATTTGTATTAATATTTTATCTATTAATGCATATAAATATTCTGTCACAAACCTCAGGATGTGGATGCAATGTATTATTGCAACACTTGTTGCCAGCCACTGTGTCGAGACTGCAGGGAAACCACCCACAAAGCCAAGATGTTTTCCTGCCACGAGATTGTCTCCTTGGCAAAGCGCACCAAAGAAGCCCACAAAAAATGTGGTGTGTGTGTTTTGAATACCACTTTTCAAGTTTCCCTAGCAAAATATAAATGAATAAAATTCATTTAGTCAATAACAAGTCTTGAGATTCAAGCAGTTTCTGTCTGATTGCAGCCCTCCATGAGGAACTCTACATCATGTTTTCTACAGAGAAAAAGTCCATGCTCTGCATCAACTGCTTCAGAGACATGCAAGTGTGAGTTATATGCTTAACTCACAGAGAATGTAATTAGTACATCACTCATATGATTTCAAAATAATCTGGGTTTATCTAACTCCATAGGGAGAGCAGAGCACACTGCATTGATATTGAGACAGCATATATACAAGGCTGTGAAAAATTGGACCAAGCCGTCTTAGTGAGTTTTTCTCCCATCCTTTTCATCCATCAGTAATGTGTACTTTCATCTGTATCTGTATTGTGTGGAGCTGTGAAGAACCTATTGAAGTAATTTCCATCTCCGCAGGCTGTTAAGGAGCTTCAGACGTCAGCTCGAGAAGCCATTATTCTGCTCAAAGCCATGATTGGAGAGGTCAGGGCCAATGTGGATGAAGAAGAGAGCGCCATCTGCACTCTGTTCAACAACATGCAGGTGCCATGCACAGTTATATAAATTGAAGGGACAGTTCACCCAAAAATGAAAATTTTGTTATCATTTCCTCAACCTCATGTCATTCTAAACGTGTGAGTTTTTTCTTATGCTGAACATAAAATAAGATATTTTAAAGTATTTCTTTACCTACTATAGAAGTCAAGGGACCACCAACTTCTTTAAAATATATTTTTTTCCATTCAACATAAGAAAGAAATGTTTTGGAACAACATGAGGGTGAGCAAATGATGACAGCATGTTTTTGGTCTCTGGCTACACTTGTGTTATTTGGATTTTAAAAAAATCAAATCATTAGAAATTTTTGAAAAGGTTTTATTAACATGAAATTATTCATAATAAAATTGGTGATTCACATGTTTTGTTTCCCTCAGGAAAGATTAGCAGAAAGAAAAAAGATTCTACTTAAGGCAGCACGAAGGTAAATAAATAAATATATAGAAAAAAACATATTCAACATTAAAATCTCTTACATGACATTAAAGCACTGATTGTACCATGATGCTTTTTGTCAGAAAAAATATGCTTATCGTAGAGTGAAATATTAATTGTTAGAGATGCTTAATATATTTGTACCATATAACTGATATGGTACAAATATATTAAGCATCTCTAACAATTAATATCAGTTGATATTATAGTTATAAGAGGTTTGATTATAATCTAAGTTCACACACAAAACAAAGGCAAAGGATGACCAAAGATTTTAAGAAAGCATTTATTATTAATCATCTGTTATGTTTTTATCTTCTAGTCAGCATGAGGAGAAGGAGAGAGCCTTCAAAGAGCAGTTGTCTCATCTTGCAGCACTCCTGCCAACTCTCCAAGTAATCGCATTTTCTTCATGCATCTTAATATTTTCACATATTCTTCTTGCTTTCAGTCATGTTTCCATTGAATTCTTTCCAGGTTCATCTTGTTACATGCTCTGCCTTCCTAAGCTCAGCAAATAAGTTTGAGTTCTTAGACATGGGATATGTGAGTACAAACAAATAAAATCTTTTTATTAAATAATTAAAAATACAATTATTTTAGGGCATGGTACCAATAATAAGAATTATAATTGATTGATTTGATCTCACACAGCAATTAATGGAGAGACTAAAGAAGATCGTGAAACTACCACACAGACTGAGACCAGCACAGAGCAGTAAGGTTAGTTTACAAAATTCAAATATGTTAAATAAGTTAATACATAAGTTATATCTGCCGTAATCTATCCCCACAGATCAACACAGAGTATCGCTCCGAGTTCGCTCGCTGTCTGGAACCGCTCTTGCTGTTGGGGCAGCGGCGTTCAGTGTCCACTACAGGAAGTGTGGCTCTAGGTCTGGGAAATGCCAGTGGACTGTGAGTCTGTTTATTCACGCAAACTAAATATGTTTATTTAAGTGCCCCTATTATGGGTTATGAAAGGTTCATATTTTAGTGTTGAGAGTCCCAAACAACAGGTTGACATGCATGCAAGGTCAAAAAACACTTTCATTTTCTTATATTATGCATTTATGTTAAGCTTATTTGTTCAACGATTTCCAAACAATTCGTTCAACACTTCACTTTTCCAAACCCCTCCGGTGATTGGTCGATTTTATTTAAAGCAGTGTTTGTGAGCTTTTAACAAAAAAGCAGCACCTAGTGGCAAAGAATGAATTTGAATTTTCATTCAGACCAAAAAGACCAACAACTGGGTGGGCAATATGGTAATGTCAACTTGAAACGGCTTGGGACTTGTTTTAAAAATGACTTGTTTCAGTGATTCAGAGACGACTCTTTCTTTTGAGAGACAATAACTTTATACACAGTGCTCTTTCAGATTTAAAACTTTGCAGGATGTTTTCATTCACGTAGAGCTGTGTTACACACTGTATGAAAGGTCATTTTCAAAAATCCATAATAGGGGCTAAATATTTTTTATTATCTTTCTGCAGGATACAATCCTCTCTGTCAGTGCAGTGTCACTCTCCAGCCATGAGTGACATGTCATTGTGCTCCTCGGTGGTGCGCAGGCCAACCTCACACCGTTATATCAGCACCAAGGTCCTGCTGGCGGAGGGTGGAGAGACGCCCTTTATGGAGCACTGCTGCAACTACGAGAACAGCTACAGGGTGAGTTTCTAACGCACTCATGGTTCGGTCCATGATATTTTATTTTTAGCCATTTTCCGGGCTAATGTTCTTACCAAGAGGAAATTACAGGAAATCAAAATGAATGGTTTTATGTTATGTCCAACCACTAAATGCATATTTGCATAGACAAAAAGTTAAGAAATACCATACTGCAACTGACAAATTCTCCCTGTCTGTTTAACTAGACTTTACAGACAGAAATCCAGAAGCTCAAAGAACAGGTGCAGGAGATTCACAGAGACCTGACCAAGCATCACTCACTCACCAAACCTGACACAATGAGTGAGATTTTGGAGAGGTCTGTTCAGGTAGACGGACAGATCTCAGCAGAATACTCCTCAGTCGAGCTCATGCGGGCCATGTTCGAGGAGGTGAGAGGCCAATACTTAGCAATACTGACAGAAGGAGGTTAAAAAAAAAAAAAAAATGTCATTGTGCAATACATTTTTTTTCTTAGATTTGGGAGGAGACGTTACAGAGGGTGGCAAACGAACAGGAGATATATGAAGGTGAGTAAATATATAAATGCTTAGATTTATCTGCTCACTGCAATTATATCTTAGTTACCATATTTAGTAATTTTTCTTGGTGTTCATTTTTTTCATTTTAGCACAACTTCATGACCTGCTTCAGTTAAAACAGGAGAACTCCTATTTAACAACTATTTCCAGACAAATAGGCCCCTACATTCGCTCTATAGCAAAAGTGAAAGAGCGTCTGGAGCCCAGGTACAGGAACTTGATGTATCATTAAATAATAAACATAAATAATACACACTGCCGTTCAAAGGTTTGGTATCCGTAAGAATATTACCTGCTTATTAGTATTATTTTTTAATTTATGCTCATGATTTATTTGACCAAAAAAAAAAAGTAAGTGTTAATGTTATTAATAGTAAGAAGTAAAATAGCACTATTGTGAAATATTACTACAATTTAAAATAACTGTTTTCAATTTCAGTATATTTTAAAATAGAATTTATTCCTGGGATGGCACATTTTCAGAGTATTACAGCTTTGAAAAGAATATTAAAATTAGTGCTCTCAAATGATTAATCACATCCAAAATAAAAGTTTTTGTTTACAAAATGCGTGTGTATACTTTGTATATTTATTATGCATATATAAATACAAACAAATGCATGTATGTATATATATATATATATATATATATATAAAACTTTTATTTTGGATGCGATTAATCGCAATGAATCATTTGACAGCACTAAAACTTATTTTAAACTGTTATAATATTTCACAATATTGCTGTTTTACTGTTGTTTAACTTGTTTTTATCAAATAAATGCAGCATTGATGAGCATATGTATTAATACTCTAAAACGTATTTTGACATTTGCCAAGCTGATTTTTGACTCACCCAAACCCATATATTTAAAATACTCCCATTAGGGCTTTATGTGATTTTTTTTCTCAGTCTGATTTGATCTTTAACAGGCTGAAGGAGCCTAAAGAGCTCAAAGATGATCGCACAGAGATGATGCTGAAGCTGTATGAGGACAGCACCTCCGCTGCGGACACACAGCCCAGGTGAGTTACCAGCAATTTCTCAAAGTATATTATAGACATAGACAAAGAGTTATTAATCAAAGCATTAATGGCCATTCCATGGTTTGCCAACACAGTAACGAGCTGTCCTGTAACACTGAGGACAACTGGACTCTAAACAACCTATCAGAAGAGACCAATCCCAAGAACAAAGATTACTACAGGCCAAACAAGCAGAAGAACACGACTGATACAGCCAATCGCAAAGAGATACCAATGTGAAATCTCTATCGTGTTGAGCTGTCAGTTTAGACATGTTACCCCCAAAAATAAGCATGCACTTACGTAAATCTGATTTATGAAAGCTTGGAAAAACTTCTAGTCTACAGTGCTTGTATTTTAGAGAATCACAGTAATGTCAAATAAACATTATAATCAGTGTTTATTTTAAAGGTTTGTTACATTTTGCTGAAGATGTTAATAATGTAAGCAGTACAGTTATCATCCAAGAGGTAGGGTGGTCCTCTCCCATTCACTTTTTTCATGAGTGCAGTGCAACTCTTACATCATAAAAACCTATTGCATGTTTTCAAATGTCCATAACCATAACTGTTATAGTGCTCGTCATTGGTTAAAAGTGTGCAAGAAATTCTTATTCTTTACCCAGTGTCTACATAAGCTACATCATGCCAGGAGAAGAGTGGAGCCTTCCTCCCAGAAATGTAAAATCGGAAAGATTAAGACTTTGGATACAGCATAACCTCTCCGGTGTTCGGCTCTCTGAATCCCACCTTCGTAGAAACCGATTTTCTTGTTGAATTATCATGCAAGTGTGAAGGAAAGTGACAAGACATGGACATGGTGGGAGTGAAGACGAAAAGACACGAATGCATTTGACAAGAGTTAGATGACAGGACATATGCATAACTGAAGGACTAGAAAGACCAAAGGGGAACAAATAATCAAAAGAGGAATTAAGCCTGTAATTTATCATGTGTTTATTTTACTAATCATAATATTAAAAATGTCCAACAGCATTAACAAATCACAGATATTCAGAGATTGTCAGAAATTAGTTTTAAAATGTGTATGCCCGTGAATCAGCTGTGGCTGATCTTAAAAAAAAGGTCTTTCCAAGACACGATAAACTCCTTTTTACACAAAACGGACAATGCCTAAATGGCCACTGCAGTAAATAGCCCTAGATCTTAAGTCCAATTTAAAGCCTATCTGAATAAAAATACCTCGAGATTTAAAAAAATCAATTGAAAAATTCTGGACGTTCATAAGTAGTAACAAACCAAGGTTTCTTACCACAAAAACGGGGGGGGAGTGAAGTAAAAAGAAACCAGCGTATGAAATTACATGGTGCAAAGACTGTAAATTTGAGGATTCATGACATATGAGTAGGAGAAAGACAAAATGTAAGAACAGAAATGGGATGAAGTGTAGTGGAGACAAGACAGATGCTGACGAATGCGGTGTTTGTGTACTAGTATTTCTGATGGTGTTGAGGGTGGAAGCTCCACCCTGCTCAGAGCAGACCAATGTGTCTCAGAGCAGATCAGCGGGGTCAGTTTTACTGTGCTGCCACCTCATATATCTGTGCCGCCCCCAGGGGGCGCAACATGATGCCACCAGGCAACTAGCTCACTCAGAGTGCCAGTCAGAGGTGTCCAGGTGTGCACTTTCAGGCTATTTCCTTCCGTTCAATGCAGTACGGCTTTAGGAGTTAACCCTGATCCCTGAGATGAAGGGCAAGCCAGTGAAGACCTTCTTCTTGTACTCAAGGTAGTCCTCTCCAAAGAAATGGATGAGCGAGATCTCCTCTTCCTCAATACGCTCTCGAAAGAAGCGCCAGCTGGCAACCGTGTATCCCAGTAGACATACTGGGTTGCCCAGCGTTATCTGGAGAAATAATAGAAAAAATAGGTTTAAAACAAAACATTTAAGACAAAACATATCTTTTAAACTAATTATATTGCCAGTCGAAAGTTTGGAATGATTAGGATTTTTGTGCTTAAAAACAACAAATAAAAAGGAAATATTGTAAAATGTATATTTTTAGCAGCCATTACTCAAGTACTTAGTGTCACATGATCTTCCATAAATCTTCTAATATGCTCATTTGCTGCTCAAGAAACATTTTCTTTTATTATTGATGTTGCAAACCATTTTTGCGGTTTCATATTTTTGTGGAAATGGTCATACATTACATTCAAAAGTATGATTTAAAATTGTATTTATTAAATTTGATATTTAAGACCATATTAGAGTATTAATATCACGAGTATCATGTGACACTGAAGACTGGAGTAATGCCTGCTGAAAATTCTGTCTTGTCAGTACAGAAATAATTAATACATTAAATAATTAATACAGCCTTGGTCAACACAACTTTTGGTAGGCCGAATTTCAGGGACACAAAAATTAATAAAACAAATATATTTTTAAAAATAAAAGATAACAGCAATAGTTATTAGTTATATTATTTGTATAACTATTATTATACTTTTGAAATACGAAAAAATATTCTTTGTGACGTTGCTTTAGAATAATATGCACTATATGAAATACTATAAATATAAATTCCACCTAAGTACCTGAGTGCCAATGCTCCAGTAAAACCAGCCCACATATGAAGGATGTCTGAAGAGAGCGTAAACTCCAGTGGTGACCAGCACGTGGCTCTGGGCCTTCTCGTTCTGCACTATGTGGTTGAAGTTGGATCCTGCTGTCAACATGGCAGCTTTGCGCAAACTCTCCCCACAGAAAACCATCAACAGACCCACCAGACAGAGCCAGTTCATCTGCTTAATCTCTGTGGGGAAATAAAAACAGTGAAATTCAATTAATTCAGGAAACTTAATTTTAATAATGAGCAAAAAAAAAAATCTGTAAACCTTAGAATAACTTCACTTCGATCACTAACTTTGTCAGTAGGTCATATTATTTTATATTACATTACTATCCATCAGGTTTAACAAAGCAAAATATAAACTGAATCACTGTATCAAACCTGGAATAAGGAGCTTTTCCACAGTGAACTCTATCCAGGAGGAAACAGCTGCTACTGTGTACTCAACACTATGGTTGAGCAGGAACGAGTCTAGAGAAAGACTGCGTGGGTTGATGATGGCAGTAACCAGGTACTCGGAGTAGTGAAAAAATGACAGCGAACACATATACCTGTTGAAACAAAACAGTCAATACAGAGTGGCAATATTATTCCATAATTCATACAAATTCATTCACTTCTAAGACTATTCAGAATTATATTAAATCCTCATGTAAGTTAAAGCTGGAAATGAACCTCAAATAGACCTAACTCAATTCTCAAAAGTTGAATTACCAGCCAAAGTGTGTCCATGTTGTATCTGAAAAACTTAAAATGAGACCACATCCAAAGGCAAATCCAAGAAAGCAAGCTCGAACAGCCACCTGATTAAGCAAAGAGGAAGGAAGTTGTGAGCCAGTTCCTGATTCTGCAAACTCACATGCAGTAAGCTGTCTTCTCGGAGAGCTTATTTATATTGACAGAGAAACCTATGCTAGATCCCATTAGAGAGCTAATGTAATAGGATTATACCTGCACACAGGACGTTCCCAGTGCTTTGCAACTACACATCTACATATCTTTATTCATTTAAAACGTGTATATAGCACCACACAGTGTTTCAGTTAAACAGTAATCACACGTGTGCTCTTTCTGTACAAAACACATCCGATTCACACTGTCTCTCTGAGTCTTACCTTGTATAAAGGTCCCTTGTATATGATTAGCAGGAAGCCATTGATAACTGTAATATACGCCGCAATGGCTATTTTCCCGTTCACATCCGTGAGGTAATCGAATATCCAGTCAATGTGAGCGCCAAATTTGACAAGTAAAGGTATTATGATGACGCCCAGTCCTGAGATAAAGCTAATAATACTTATCCTCCCTTCTAGCACCAACTTGCTGCCTGCCATGTTGAAAACAGCAAGATCTCGCGGAGAAATCTCGCGAGACTTCGGAGCTCACGCTGACTTGCTTACTAATTGGTTTGACAGCTTTTTCACGCTCGTTGAACTGAAGTTAAAAATTAATTTATCCTGATATGCGAATTAAATTTTAAACGATTCAATTATCTATTTATTATTATTAGAAATAGTAGCATTCTGAAATTGAAGAAATTGTTTTATGCTTTCTGAAAACGAAATAATCTATAACGTTAATGATTATAGCTAACACTAATTTGTGGCATTATAATAGATATTATAATAATCTTAATATTTAATATATTTAAAAGATATGCCAAAACGTATACACATTGTTGTCTTACCAAGAAACCGATTGTGCCAAGATGATAATGTTAGCCTACATAAAAATATTATTATAATTGCACAATGCATTTTAATAAAAGTATTTTTATCACGTATATTGTACAATTTACTAATTAAGCAATGAATCCAAAATGATGATTCACTTAAGGTGTGGAAAAGGATCATGTTTTTAATAAGCAACCCATGTACACTTGATATAACAAAGAATGAAGTATTAGTCTACAGCTGTAATATGTGGGATTTAGATGGTAATGAATATTATAAAGCATACAGCCAGTGTCAAATCAGCAAAGCACAATATTTCTAAAATAATAACAATTGCATGGCTCTCAACGAGCATGATGAAAAGCATTATTTTAGCGTAGCACAATTCAGTTGTAGAGTAATTCAGATTTGAGCTGAAAGGAAGATTTAATGGTTTAATAATGTGAGATGGAGATCTCCCTCGTGTCCTTCTTTGTGTGTCTTTTCCAAAGCTGTTCATCCGTTGGAAGCCAGGGACCTGGCAGATGTTGCAGCTGCAACATTAAATACAATGTCTTTGCATGCTCACCACACGAACACAAAATACTAATTACTACATGCAATAACTTTCAGTGCATACAATTTTTTTTGTTTCGCAATGACATGTCTCTCAATCTTAATATCACACATAAACACAGGAGCTCAGTTTTCATTCATTTGAATAAACTGGACTTGCAGGTATGCAAAATGTCACCTGCAAATATCATAATCAGTGTTATGCATTCTCAAAATACTGCAGTTTTACAAATTTCGTCAACTATTACATATAAGAAAGCAATCATAGGATATACATGAACACGGACAAGGATGAATATAAAATGTTCCAACACAGTGGAAAATATAATCACATGCATTTGTAAAGAAAAGTATGATAAATTTTCCTGCCTCGTTTAAACCATAATGAACATGCCACGGTTTAAGCTTATACCCTCAGGATCAACACACTGTCCCTTTTTGCGTGTGATGCGGTAATGCCTGTGTAATTTAGCATAGCACCGAAGCCCTGTAAAAACAGGGAGGGAACATTTTACATATGGTTTCTACTTTTCAGTATGAGTAACAATCAGTCCAGAAACACTTGCTCACCTTCCTCACACATGCAGCTATCATAGCACTTGTTGTTGAAGCCACGGTTGTGAAGCTCACATACATGTGTTCTGAGGTTGCAGCAAGACCCTGAGAAAGTTTGTGAAAAAGAGGTAGAAAATGGTGTCATCTTTTATTTGACTTAATCAAATTGAATTATACTTATACATTAAATTACAGGCTACTACTTTTCAAAATATTTGGGTTTGGCAAGATATTTAATGTTTTTATTTTTTAAAGAAGTCTCTTACGCTCATCAAGGCTGAATTTATTAAATAAAAATACTGCAATATTGTGAAATATTATTACACTTTAAAATAATTATTTTTAATTTGAATATATTTTAAAGCGTAATATATTCCTGTCATGACAAAGATGAATTTTCATAAGCAATTACTGCAGCTTTCAGTGTCACACGATCCTTCAGAAATCATTCTAATATGATTGAACGGTTGCTCATGAAACATTATTTGATTAATATGAAATTAAAGGGAAAAGAGTTTATTTGAACTATAAATCTTTAGTTTCATTATAAACGTCTTTCCTGTCACTTTTTATCAGTTTAATATGTTCTTGCTGAATAAAAGTGTTATTAAAAAATTCTGAGTGGTAATATATTATATTATAATTACTCAAATTACAAACAGAACAGATACAATATAGTATAAGGGACTCATTGTATTAACGCATGTGGGAAAAGTCACCTTGCAGACAATCGAGGTGATGTTTGCAGCTCTGTTCTGTTGTAAGTGTCACAAGTTCAGTACTGGGGCTTTTTGTGGTCTGTTTGTCAGAACCTAGAAAAAAATAGAGCAATAGTGTTATGAGTATATTAATTCACCAACACCTCAGACTCTAGAAGTTAAAACAGCTTAATAACAATTACCCCACTTTATTTTTGACTGCAAGGGAAAAATTTGCCTAATAGCTCTAAATGGTTCATTTCTTTGATCACAAATGTAAAGCAATACACATTCCGATATAGCATATATTGCACAACATGCACAAATGATCTCAAGTCACCACTTCAAAGCAAGAACCCTTAAAAACTGAAACTCCCAAAAGCAGATTAAAAGCAGAAACAATACGCCTGGAATATTGATCTACCTTGCTTCTTAGAAAATAGCTTTTTGTGTGGAGGCCTCATATCTTCATAATCAGTCCAGTCAAAGAATGCCATGTCGAAAGTGGGGGTCACATCTCCACCTGAATAACTTCTGACCTAAGGTACAAAACAACATATTCAGTATTCATGTCACTATGAAGTGATGATATTACACTTTTTCATGTGACTGTAAATCACTTCAATTACTAATCCTCTGAGGTTCACTGAAACAAGTTATGGTGGTATGTGTTATACCTTTTAAGCCAATAAACAAGAAATTGTTTCATGTGTGGATTTAATTGATGTCATGAACCTTTTATCCCTCATAATGTAGGTCACCGGGATTCGATTTAATAAGCCTGCTTCTAGACACTGATAGATGAGAAGCTGAGATATTTTTAATCAGTGTGATTGAAAAGACTGAACAGCTAGATGATGGTTACCTGTGGTTTTCTGGAGGGGGCTGGCTTTGTGGCGGGCTCCCCACTGACTGCTGCAGTTACTGGCAATATGAAGGAGCCAACAGTGGCTGCAGGGAACACTGGCTCTGTGGGACTCCCAAAGGAGTTTTTATTGAGCCTTTGATCAAAAGAAACCCTCCGTTTCTTCCCTAATGCCAAAGACTCTATGCAAAAAAAATGGCAAGTAGATAATTAAGAAATGGCAGGACAGTTATAAAGGAGTTTTACTTTGTAAAGTTTGAAGATGTCTTTTTACCTTCATCATGAGTCCTAACGATGTGCCCTCCAAACATATTGCGACCAGTGGGACGTCTCATTGTCTTCTCTGGAGTCTCAGCACCAGGAGAAATATTCATTTCCCCTGGAATTAAAGAATCAAAGCCCATGGAGGTTCTCTTTTTCGGAGTGATTATCCGTCTTTTATGCGGCTCCATCTCTAAGCGGACGGGACTGAGGCCCTCCAGGTCTGGACCTTCATTTTGGGTGTGGAACACAGTAATGTGGGGCCTCTCTCTGAGCTGACCTGCTGTCATCCTGTCCTTGTGACCTCTGTGCTTCCTGTGATGACTGTGTTGATGTATGGATGCTTCTGGCCTGGGCGGGATAATGACATTGTCTCTGAAGACGTCCATGGCAGAATTGTGGTCCATTTCGGTGCTCAGTGTCATGGTGGAGAGGAGGAGAAATGAGCCGAAATATAAAGCCACCATTCTAGGAGTAGAAAAGATTGAACAAATAATACAGTATTAAACAATAATCACTATATACTAGGATTTATTATTATTATTAGTAGTAGTATTTTTTTTAATCAATTCTTGCTTTTATTTAACAAAGACGCATTATTAGACTGATTAAATGTGACGGTAAAGACAACTATAATGTTATTTATTTCTGTCAAATAAATGTGTTCTTTTGAACTTTCTATTCATTAAAGAACCTTGAAAAGCACAAGATTCAAAACTAATAATAATAAGACATGTTTTTTGAGCACCTGATTTCTGAAGGATCGAGTAACACTGTCACAGGAATAAATTATTTTATATAATGTATTTCATATATTTAAGAAAAATGTATTAATATAAAGATGAATATGATGTCACAGTACAAAAAAAGAAATTAATTTAGATTGAGTTACTGGCTTTGAGACAGCTAATGAAGATGGGCAGAAAATTCCCTCTTTTCACACATCAGATCTTCAAAAAACCACCTGGTCTCACCACAAGCTTTGTAGGATTCAACGCACACCGAAAAGGAACAAATAATGTCTTGAAATAAACCAAAGCAAGGCAGCTTGACAGACCATTTGATGTTATGTTGCTCTTCTTTTTGTGAACATTTGCAGTGCTTTGGGAGTCATGCCAGGCTCTACATTGAGTCTTTGATCTTGACACCACTGGACAGCGTTGAATATATGTTGTGCACAGACTCTGGTGTCTGGGGGAGTTTAGAAGCGTTATATTCCCTATCTGACCTATTACAATATAATATTCAAACAGACATGTAAGCGCATTCGCTCTAACTGTAATTTTTCTAAGCATCTTAGAGATGAGGATGAAGAGAACTGATCCAAGCCAAGGGATTTTTATCCTCAGAAAATGGATTATACACGCTGAGCAGATGAGTGTGACTAATTAAACAAGCAAATTTAGCTTTCATGTACTACAGACTAGAGTTGTGACAAATCCAGCATTTCCCAACTGCTGTATTTACATATATGAACTGCAAAACTTGGAGATTTAACCGAGAGCTTATGATTTGGATGCTATGATAAATCCTGAAGATGTTGACAGATTTACAGGAAAATGATTCAGTTTAGTTGAACTTTTTCAGATATTGGTGTAAAATCATACATGGCAGCATGGTTTTATAAGAACATTACAAATTGCAAGAGGCACTTGGAAACTTTAAGAAAGTATCTTTTAAACATTTGTTCACACAACCAATATACCATGAAAAGAAAACGCAATCATTTGAAATTTGCTGCAATAACACATTTCTCTTTGAAGCACAGCATAATTTACCAGAAAATGAAACAGATAATAAGTCTCTGTTTCCTATGCATTTAATTATTCAAATTCTGCATATGCAGCTGATCATGTGTTCATATTATCTTTATTAATTTCAAGATCCCATGCTGTGCACGCCAATGAACTAAAAATATCAAAGCTTCACCCCTTTCTCTCATTAGTCTGTGTAAACAGTGACATGATTAATTCATTGGGGAATCTGGGTTTGTTCTTCTTTATATAGAGACTCACTTTTCCTACTTACGAGTATTGCAAAACTCTTCACTTTAGAACCGATTTAATAGGCATAACATATAACACTTTGGCGATAAATACATTTCGACCATTTCTGAGGTAATACCGTTAACATCATGAAATACTTAACGCATCAACTACTGTTAACAGCCTACTGATAGCTAATAGTTTTAATACAGCTGCACTGTTTATCTATGCCTCATAAAACAGCTCACTAAAGAACGATAACAAACATTCAAGAGAAAAGAATAAGGAAAGTGATCACCTGTTCTCCGGTGTGTGATCCCTTCTCTGTTAGCAGTCCACAACGAGCGCGCGCGCGAGTGTGTGTGAGTTGTGGAGGACAGAGTCTCGCGCTCACACTGAAGACTGCGACTCGCGGGCGTCGCCTAACCTAAATACCTGAACAAAAGAAGCGCTCTCATCTCATCACACTGACTCAACCAATGGTCTAGGTGTGACACTTTTTTAACGGTTTAGGTTTCAGGAAATGTGTTGGCGAATATTGCACCCAGTGAAATGTGTTATGCGGCTGTAGGCTATATAAATATAGCTATAAATGTGGTTATATAGGCTATTAAGGAACCAATTAGGTGATTTTATGAAATAGGCCTACAGTATGTGTGTTGGCAATGTTCAGTTATCAAAATTCTTGATCAGTTACCATTAAAAATTTTGTAATAGCTTTCATAGCCTACTTAAAACATCTTCAATTAAGCAATGCAAACATTTATTTTGAGATAACTTTATATTTTATAGCTATTATTGTTTGTAGAATAGTATAAAACTTCTACTAAGATACAATCAACAATAGCAAAGTATGTAGCCTATTATTATTAGGCTAATGCGTAATTAAGTCCTATATTATTTACTTTCTTGTTGGTCTCATTTACTGTATAATTTATTTCGTTGTTGATTTCGCTCTATGTTTACAATCCATGTATTAAAATGAACAGCCTACTGTGCATCTTCAGGGCTATTTACATAAATTAATGTAAGTCGCGAGATGGCGCTATTTTACGTTTCATTATGACACGCGGAGTAATACAAGATACATTAAAGTAGCGCAGGTGTGTGGAAATATTTAATTTAGCTTCTGCACAACGTTTTAAAACGTTCAGTAGTCTACCGCAACAGACTAATTACAATCAAACATTACAGAAAGCAGCGCAGGCCCTAATAATTAATTGTAATTAGCTGGACCTATGTGAAAGTGTGTAATATGGACAGTCCTACGTCTGACATAAAAATTACAGCGTACTGATCTGTGAAATTTGAAAATGCATTGTGTTGGCCACGGAAATGTTTTATTTTTTACAGGTTAATTACGTGACACCGTACGACACTGACAAATGATGTCACTGTGCAGCCATGCACTGAAAGATATTTCTGAAGTACATTACTGCTGTTCTGTTCTGTTCTGACCCGCTGCATTCTTGTAAGTGTGATTAAACTGGGAGGAGTTCATTCCCAGTACATCTCCCAGGGGTTTGATCATATAAAGAAACCAGGCCAGAAGCCCAGAGAGTGATTGGTGGATGACAGTAGTAATGTGGAGGTGGAGGTTTTGGGGTCCAGTGGAACAGCAGTTGAATTAGTTGCTCACATCTCCAGGGGAACGCGCGTGCGCTGCCCCTCAGCAGGAGGCAATAAATCAACCACCCCCCTCCTGCTCCTGTTTTTTAATGTAAGTGCATCACACGCCGCTGAGATGTACCAATTTAGGCTCGACACACTCTGGAACACAGTGATCTGTTGAGCTTCGCCCAGCCTGAATCGCAATGAACATCAAACTGTGAGGATTTAGGTTTAGAATGACATTTATTTCAAGGCAACTAAAAGAGATATATGTGTGAAGTTTCCTTAAATATATTAAATGTCCGTGTTGTGTGTAACGATGAAGTATAACACACAGATGCCCAAATAAATGTCGTTGTAGTAACCTTGAGCGCCGCAAGGTGGCAGTACAGCTTGTGTATTACTATTTTTGGGTTTCTGCGGATTTAATAAAAGTAAACGTAAAACTTTGAAGAAATTGTAAGGAATAATTAAAATGAACACAATATACTGTATAGGTATATACTATATCATAACACATTTACTTTCTCTAAATGTAAAAGTCTAAGGAGCAAACAATGCATTTTAGCAATATAATCCTAGTTTAAAAATAGCCTACAACATCCTGTGGATCTCTGTTATTTTTTATTCATTTCACACACACTCATGTTGGGTTTACATGTTTTATGGGGACTCTCCCTAGTTTATACTGTACAGACTGTATGCGCTATTGCCCTACGCTGACCCTACACCTAAACCTACCCCTTACAGGAAACAATGTGCATTTTTAGATTTTCAAAAAACTTCATTCTGTGTGATTTATAAGCTTGTTTCCTCATGGGGACCTAACAAATGTCCCCACAAGGTCAAAATCTACTGGTATTCCTATCTTTGTGGGGACAATTGGTCCCCATAAGGTGATAAATACCAGGTGCACATACACACACAACATTTTTTAAGACTTAAATTGCTCCCAACCACTACATGGAAGTAACTTTTACTGTGTAACTTCAGTACACAGTGTGTTCTTTCTCAGTATTTTTTCTTGTTTTCTAGTGCAAATGTCTAAAGATTCTCAAATCAAGTTATTTTTATTTGAGAAGCTAAATGACAAGAGATAAGAAGTCTTGTTTTCTATAAAAATCTATTTAAAAGAGAGAGGGATTAAGATTAAAACAATTCAAAGGGGAAAACCCATCGATAGAAATTTATTCTTATTTTGTTTTTGTTTTTCACTTTGCATCTCAAGCTAAATAAATCTTGATTTTAAATCTTGATTTAGATATTTGTTTATGAAAACACAAAATACTAAGGAAGATCCCTGCAACATTTAATGCAATGATTTTATGAATTCAATACCTTCTAATAGCATTAGTTTGTACTTAAGTCTATTTTTCCCACCTTGTTAGTGACACTATTTGACTAAATATGGAAAATATACTATTTAGTAAAGCTGACAAGGATGCAAATAAATAATACACATAAAATGTATTTTTTGTTAAAAAATATTTTTATTTACAGTCAAACATGAAATTTGAATATTCTGAAGTAATCAAGACTCTTGCATAAACAGCATACAAGACCTTCCTTTTTTTATAAAGGAATATAGTTTTAATTTTAAGTTTATAATTCAGCATAAGCTTAATGTTAAATTCTGAATATGTTTTTTAAAATTGCATCACAGCAATTACCTACAATTGTTGATATTACAACAAATAAGATCCATTTCTGGACCAATTAAAAAAAAATACCCCCAGGGCAGCATTCATTTCTGTTCCTTTTTCCATTTAGTCTTTACAAAAGACTTAATATATTGCTGGAAAAAAAGGATGCCTCCATTTCAAGTACACAGGTGAGTTCAGTTCATCACTTCTTTGAGCGATTTGGCAAATGCATTTCCATCTCTTCCATAACACTGCTTCTTGTCACTGAAAACACAAAGGAGCCACATCTTCTGCTGAGTCTGGTAATAAGCGAAGTGTCTCCCTTGAATACTTGGAGTATCCATTGTGGAAGAGCAAGGTCTTCTTTGGAGTGAAGAAAGAGACTGTTTTCCCCCAAAGGTCAGTGGCAAAGACACCATTGTGCAGCCGCTGCTCTAGAACACCCATAATCTGCTCCACACCATCTGAGCATTTCCTCTCCAGACTCAGAATTTTACACCTAAGAGACAAGAAAGCATTTGCATGAGTTACATTCAATTCAGAAGCTCGAAAATAACTGTCACAGACAGTTATGTCATGACTGTTAACTTACGTTTTCTGCAGATCTCTCATGGTGAAGGACTGGGTCGTTCCTCAGTGTGTCGTGTCGAGAAGTGAAATGCATTGACTTTTCGCTTCCCCTTGGGTTGAATTTATATGCAGCTTCACTGAATTTAATGAGATGTAAGTTCTCACACTTTTTAACCAATCAGAAAACTGCAGTACGACAATAGTGCAAGGAAGGATTGTTTAAATAATTGATGCCAAGGCCCTAAAAAGCAAATGAGCAGGTGGGTTTTATTTAGTCTGTCAGTCAAGGACTGAGACATTGCTAAAAGAGCAGCAGTGAGCATGTGAATTAGCATTGACCTCATTCATGCTGTCGGCCACTGGTATGTGTGGGAATGTGCACTTAAACATCTGTCCAGAAATACTACAAGAAAGCAAAAGTTGATCGCAAAGAGATGAAATGTTTAGACAGTTAATATCAAATAATTAATTAAGTTAGTTATGTTCATTTGTTCATTCATTCATGTTGTATACAATAATGGTTTATTTTGTTCATAGCTCTAAACAAGTGAAAGTCAACATAAAAGTTGATAGCAATATTTCTTTTTTATTTCTTTTTTACATTTAATCTATTTTATTTATTAATTATTTGTTATACGGTAGTCAGCATTTTTAGTGGATCAAAAAGGTTAATTAAAGTTGTCCTAACACAAGAAAACATTTTGGTTTTAGGACACCTTTGATGAAAGATTTTGATCCATTTAAAATGGATACTTACTTATATTACTATTTAATAAATACAGTTGTGGATTATTTTGCTAAAACAAGCAAAACTCAACATAAAAATGGATGATAAGGATGATTATGTGTAGACATTTAACCTCCATCAATTTTTATTTGTTTTATTTATTTTCAATACATTTTATTTGAATTTATTATATTAAACATTAATTAATTAAATAGTTAACTTAAAATAGTTTAATATACATATTTATTATATAAATATCTATTAGATATGCACTGATGGTTATACTGCTACACAAAAGTTGACACAAACCTGATGCATATAATAATTTTATTCACACTTGCAAATTTTAATATTCACATTTTAATAAACGCATGAAACCAAGATAAAATTGTATAATTGAATATAAGATTAATTGCTAAATTATGACACAATTCTAAAAAAAATAAATAAATAAAAAAACGTTAGAATGAGCAGATGATGTTATCTGATACAGCCTGTGTTGTACACTCCAGGGCTGGGACACTGTTGTTTAAGGGTGGCAATTGAATAATGCCTCCAGATGGTGAGCCTGGCTGCCTGGGAGGTGCTGTGAGAAGAGTGAGCGCTGGGAAGTGGGAGGCAGGGTCACTCTGACATTGTGTAATGGGCCACGCTTCTTTTATCAGTGGGATCAGTGTCAGTGAATAAGTGTGAGAAGCCGTGCTGCACAAGCGCTCCCAGGTTCTCACAGAGAGGAGCGTGTGACCGAGAGTCGCCAGCAGACAGCAGGCCAGACAGCTGCAGGTGTCTTAAGTATGTTTGCAGAAAGTGTGCCAAGACAGAAGTGTGCTGCCCAGACCTCATAAAGCTGAGAGGAAGAGAGCCTGTACACACTTCAGACTTACTTTAGTACTTTAGTTTGCCATGGCATAAGCTTGAAAAACACAAAATAAAAAAAAAAATAAAATAAATACATTTTAAATTAAATTTATATATTTGTTATATTCATTATATTTATTTGTTGCTTTTATGTGAAACATTATAATTATACATAACTAAATAAATAAACAAAAATGTATATATGTGGCACAATTCTTTTCCTTTGAATAATTTGCTGTTTCTATTAAAATATAATAAACCTACTGTATATACGTTGAGGCTCATGTCTAACTCTCAAGAGACAATAGGACAATTCTGTGTCTTGTGTGAAGAACACAATAAACTGTTCTTAAAAGACCGAAGCGACTTGCAGTCACTTAGATCACTTTACAAGGTCACAAATTTCCCACATTCACAGGCCACTAGCTGAATCAGTCTTCATCCCTCTTAAACGCCCCTCCACCTGCTCCCCAGAGATGCCTCATTGTGTCGAAGCAATAAGGGCTTCAGCAGCCATGTGGCGTCCCAAACGCTCCCATTGGCTGCAGACTGTGAGAACCTCCAGCAAACTCCAGACTCACACATTCATATGGAGATTCAGGAGTATAAATAGAGGGAGAGGAGAGGGAGTTGAGCACAGATCTCATCTGAACCTAACGGAGAACTGAACACAAGACACACAGCCATGGCACCTACAATCACTGGATCAATCATCAGCAGAGAACAGCTTCCACTCACAAACAAGGTAAATATTCATATCTCATATCTCACTCCAAAGAATCATATATTCTTCTGAGATGTAAAAATGTGGACGAGTGTTTCTAAATGCGTGTTCTTCTTGTTTCCTCAGCTGAGAAAGCCAATAGTAGAGAAGATCCGCAGAGAACGAATCAACAGCAGCATCGAGAAGCTCAAGTCTCTTCTGGGTCAAGAGTTCCTGAAGCAACAGCCCGACTCCAGACAGGAGAAAGCTGATATCCTGGAGATGACGCTGGATTTCTTGAGACGCCAGCAGCGCTCCCAGAATCCCTCGGGTGACGGTCGCTCCAGATGTGTGCAGGAGGCCGTCAGCTTCCTGTCTCAGTGTCCAGTGCAGACGGAGTCCCACACAAGACTGCTGAAGCACTTCCTGCACACGCAGCCCTGCACAGAGAACAAGACACGAGTGCCTCCTCAGATCAGTTCAGCAGCCGCTCAGAGCAGCAGCAAAGAGCAGACTCTGGCGCTCTGGAGACCCTGGTAGAAGCCCTTCTCTGTGAATGTGAACTACCACAATTAACTCTGTTATTAGAGAACATGTTATTCCAGATCTACCTCTTTAATGAGAGAACAATTGTCTGTATTCCTATATTTGGATCTCATTGTATTTTTGCCATTGGCAAATTATGCTTCAAGCTAATTGAATCTGCTATGTTAGCAATTATATACAATATCTCATAATGAGATGCAATATTGATATTCTATGAACATGTTTCATGTTTCTGAATAGATCCAATGGATCTTATGATTTTTATTAACCTCTTGTTCTTTTTTGAATATTTAGTGTTGGTATTGTAGATTTTATATGATCAACTATATGACCAACAAATTCTTTTATAAAGATTATTTAGGTAACTGTGTTTTAAACAAGTGAAAGGTGTGTCTATAACAATCAAGCACACTGCTAGAAAAACAATCTTAAGCACTAAATGAAAATGCTGGATAACATCTGCAAATGTTTGTGAAAGGAATAAATGTCTATTTTACATCCAATTTTCTGTGACAATGTGCTCATTCCTTTACATGCCTACCTTCATATGCACACATTCCACTAACAACTGCATCAGTTTCAGTTACATATTTGATAAACAAGCTCTTGTGTGCTTTGTTATCCACTCAAGAAATCATTATCTCTTACCAATACACCAAATCAGTTAGGATGGGTGGCATCCCTGTTTTGATTTTGAAGAAAGCTATTATATGAAATGTCATGTATGAATATTTAGGGCTACTGTGTAATCCACTATTTTGTAGAGGGAGGTCAAAATGGCAATTTTCAATGACCTCAGAAAGATGGCATCATATTACTTTCACACAGATATTTGTAGGTCCATTAGTAAAACCTGTTGACTTTAGCTGCCTTTGTTGCATTATGTGTCAATGATGACCATTCAAATAGGGAAAAGAGCACTTTTCAAGTTTTTCTCCAAAGCAGGCTTGTAACCCAAAAAGTACTAAATATCTTAATGTCCTTTTGGATTGTGAGTCTTTACAAACTTTCCTTTTAGCATCTTCATTTTTAAGGCAGTATATTGCTCGGTTTCAGAGATATTGCAATTTCAATTTCAAACTGTACACATTTTCAGTGGTCAAAAACCACATGTGGGTCACTTGAAGAAAATATGACACTTATACTTTTAAAGAGAAAAGTATGAAGAATGTTTAAACTAAAAATGTGTCTTGTTTCCTTCCATCAAAATAACTGTATTGAACATAAGACTAAGGCACATTACCTTGATCTCTGTAGTTTATTTATAGGATTTTGGATTCAGCTTCAGGGATTTTTGGAAGAGGGAATTTTGTTCATTTTAACAGCTTCTAAATCTGACAAGAGTTCAGATACGCAGTATATGGAGCCTCATTGAGGTTCCCATAACTCTGGGATTGAAGGGCCTTGAAAATTAGGATTCCAAAGAAAAGTTTATTAAAGACTAGAATCTAAAGTCAAATTGCAATACTTCTTGAGTTACAGACATGCACACTTTGGAAAAAGAATATTTATTGCACTCAGACATGTATGTTTAATATAGCTGTTTTGACAGAAATAAAATATTTTGTTTTTACCATTTTGACTCCCCTCTACAAAACAGTGGATTACTTTGCAAATATTCACCCATGACATTTAATCACTTTCATCTCTATATATGTTTATCATTCTATATTAGCAAAATATAGATGTCTATGTTGTCTATATTGTTTGACTTGGAATTAGTAAGAATTTCTAGGTTTGAACTGATTTGAAAACTCCTGGGAAAGTCCTAAAAGTGTTTGAACAGTGTCTGAAGTCCAGATGGTCTTGCTACGTCTTAGGTCCCCCTCTAATAAATAGAGTTCAAACACCGTGACTAATGTGATGTGTAACAAGACACACTTCTTTTGTTTCCTTACTGGGCAGTCAATGAACAGACTGTGGGAAAGGAAGGCTGGCCTCTCATACAGAACTCATGGGAACTTCAGTAAAAGCCCTGTGCCTTATGTCACACACACCTTGTACTTAGGCCTGCTGCTACAGGTGGTTGAGCGTAGAGGAATCACAAGAACAAAATCATAACTAAGCCATAAAGGAAACTTGGAACAGGCTTAATATATGATATAGCTGAGAATATACATATTTTAAAAAGTGATAATTTATATATCTTTGCTAAAATGCAATAAGGCCAATTCTTCACTATTACACAAAGCTTGATTTACCAAGTTTGTGTGTGACACTAAGACTGTTTGTTTTAAAACAAAGATGCAATTAACATTTTCAATGGAGCAATTAGTTGCATTGTTTGCACTCCTCGGATAAGAGCACCCAGGATGGTGGGAATGTCCTCAAACAGAAAATCACAGTATTTCAATAGCATAAAAATACAACTAAACAAACACTCAGAACGCACACTATGTATGTAGTGTAAACATAGTCTTTGCTATCCATCACAATACAAAAAGAGGCGATTTCACCAGGATTATTATCATTAACTAAAGCCAAAACAATAAGGAAAACATTCCTTGAAACAATAAATTAAACAATAAAAAAACCTTACATTTGTTTAATTCCAGCTAGTTGCCAAGGAAATTATTCTCATTTTCTCTAGCTAACTATAAAATAAAATAAAATGAAGTCCTAAAAAACTATACAAGCTATATAAGTATTTTTCAAAAAATTAACTACAATTGCAATATCAATATTTTCATTGGATATCAAAGAATAACAAGAATATACCACCTAAAAAATGCATTTTGTGTCTAAACAAAATGTAAATGCTGTTTACATACAGAAGGCCTGTATCTACAAAAAAGCCTGTCACGATACACGAGTGTTTGTTTGTTTGCCAAGGTGTTCTAAGTAGCCTGTTTCAAACATTAATAAACATTCACCTGCTCGTTACCATTGCCGTAGTAAAACTACTTTACTCACGTGCTTGTATTTTGTCTGTGTCTAGTGGGCGAATTCTGACCCTTTTGGCTTTTGATAAACACTAAGCGGCTGCTGGGCGTGTGATCGGGATACAGCAGAGCGCGCCGCGCTATCCCTCTCACTGATCTCAGAGCGCGCCGCGCTATCCCCCTCACTGATCTCAGAGCGCGCCGCGCTATCCCCCTCACTGATCTCAGAGCATGACCTCCTGGAGCCTGATGGCACGTTACAATAAATGAAAGCAAACCAGCTAACCTTTTAATCACGTTACAAATCTAATTATTTTGTCCCATATAAATATTTTAGCAAATAATGATTGGATGTTTGATCATCTAAATCTTTCTCACGCGTGCCTTCACGGTTCTCATGCTGTTTAACAGCTACACGAGAACTTCCGTAATCTGGCACGTGCATGCGTCTGTTTTGCCACCTAACCTCAGTAGAACTGACAGTCGTGTTGTTAACAGTTATCAAAGGGATAGTCCTGGCCTGGGAACGGACTCGAGTCTGTGTTTCCAGCTGGGTCTCTCGTGCCTTTGATGTCATGTAGCAGTTTTATCCACGTGCCATTGTCGCAAGTAGTTACTGGTCACGCTCCTGGAAAATTTGCACCCCCCACAAAAGGTACGCTGTTGTTTTATGGTTGATAAAATAATGTGTTACAAAGAAACATCAAGAAAATTGAATTAAACGTTCAAATTTCAAGTAGTATGCTATACTTTATACAATATTATTTTAGAAATAGTTTTTTCTTGTTAAACATTTATAATAATTTGAAAATAAACTGTGTATTTGTGTATTTTTTTAAATCAATGGACGGTTTGTGCCATCTAGAATTTTTGCAGTATATAATATAACATTTAATTTGTTGCATTAAAATGTACATGCATTCTTTTCCCTCAAAAAACAGTTTGTGTTATGTTGAATTTGAATTATATTTTGGTTACATAAAGTGTGAATTATATGTGGATACATCAGTTACTTAGCAACAATATTTTATTTACCAAACCTTCTTTTTTTTTGCATATGAAAACATGCACAACTTACATTTATCATGATTTTTTGATATAGAAAATTCAACATTTTTCTAATTGGCTGAAGGACCAAATTCCTTCACTAAACCTTCAAGTGTGGCGTCCCTCTGATACCTTGGGAAACATTCCTTTAGTGGAAGGCGAGCAGGCAGTTAACCATAAAATTAATGTCCTCTATTGTTGTGATGAGCCGGCCCTCTGGTCTCAGAGTGTGGGAACAGTAACACAGCACAGGCCACATGGCTTTGTAATGCTAATGCTGCTGTATAAATACAGGGGGCTGCTCCTCAAAGAGACTCACAACTCTTTTTTGCCACCGAAGAAAAGCAAGCAGTCCAAACCTGGATATGGCACCCCATTCAGTAACGCATTCGTCTTTTGACCATCTTCACTTCAGTGATAAGGACAAAATGAAGGTATGTTTGATTTCAACGCAATTCTTCTTCCAAAAGATTCACCGAAATTGCATTCTTGTGTGCAGCTTGAAATATGTTCTAATCAATGTTCCTGTACCTGATTTCAGCTGAGGAAGCCAATCGTTGAAAAGATGCGCAGAGACCGCATCAACAGCTGCATCGACCAGCTCAAGAGTCTCCTGGAGAAGGAGTTTCACAGCCACGACCCCAGCGCCAAACTGGAGAAGGCCGACATCCTGGAAATGACTGTCAGCTTTCTCAAACAGCAGCGGCAGCAACAGCAGCTTCCTCAGAGGGACTATAATGAAGGCTACTCTCACTGCTGGAGGGAGTCTGTCCACTTCCTCACTCTTCATTCCACTGGAGGAGGATCTGGCCGGGAGCTCCAGCATCTCCACAACTCCCAGCGAGCGAGCACTGCTATCGGCTCAGCTCCACCAGGACCTTCCTCTAAACTGAGCACGGCTGGTTTGCGACAGCATGACATCAGGATGCCTGTTTGGAGACCCTGGTAGAGACGCTGTGAACCTTAAACCCTGAGGGACAGTCGTATTAACGTCTCTCATGAAAGTAGGAGATTCATTTCCAAAGTTTATGTTTGTGTTGTCATCATATTGATTGACAAAACTTAAGACAAACATGTGTTTGTCAATAGAAAGAGGTGGATGTTTTCTGTTTTAATAGCTCTTAATGTGATTTTTACCACATGTGATTACTTTTGTATAATTATGCTTTTTGTATATGTATGTTTTGATGTATGCATATTTAATTGAGGTTGACTCCAGTGGAGTTTTCTGCATCAGACCTTTAAAATGAAATTGTACTTTAAAAGTTTTTCAGAGTATCTTTATGTTTGCACTGATAATTCTCCATTGTTTGTTAGGTAAGGCATGTTGTACCTTTGATAAAGGATCCAGTTTGTTGTCTTGACCAATGGTAATTTGAAAATGAGCTCTTATGTCAAATATTTTCTGTTAATAAAATTCTACATTACCTATTTATGGTTACTTGTCTTTTAATAATCACTGTATGCATGTTATAGACATATGACCTGTTTTTTTTTAATTGCTTAATAAACCGGCACATTGTGCAAAAGTTTGATTAAAAAAAAAAACAGAGCTGACAAGTTATATTAACAAGTTATGTTAACAGATTAGGGAACTAAACAAAACATCAATTGTGGGCTAACCATTTATTAACTGTAGGTAAACTAAGTTTTAAAAAAATTACTCTCAATTTGTGTGAACCACTGATTCTTACTTGTAATTGATTAAAAATTCTAAATGACTTAACGTCAATTTTTATTTTATTTATTTGTTTTTATTTATTTTTTTGAGGCAGACAGAGAAATACCAGTTTTATTTATTTATTTTTATTATTATTTTGTTGGAATAGTCAAATTTCATATGGCATTAATGAAAAATACAATACAAATGTTTTATTTTAAGGGCAATTGTACAATTTTAAGCTCTCAAACACATCTAGACTATATGTCTATATGAGGTTTCTACCGGCACAGATGGGTAACGTCAAGTAAATACAATTACGCAGCCTCCCCTCTACAGGCACACTTCTATTGTTCTCCCCTCCTGAGAATATCACACTCACAATAGCAAAGTAGTGTGGGAAACACTTCCGTGCTCCCAACTCACACGTTCCGGAGTCAATGGAGATGACCTCCCTAACAACAGCAAGCCTTTCATCCTATCTTTTCCCAGGGGCTGATGCAAGTGTGTGTATGTCTCAGAACAATTAGACGAGCAACAAGTGGAGTCCAACAGTCTATGTGGAAAATTCAGGACTTAAAATCGGATTGAAAAATATTTTTCAATTCCACACTATTTCTAAGTCACTAATAAAGTAGAATTGTGACACCTTGTACAGTTGGTCAGATGCTCTTTCATTAAAGCTCAAATGCTGTTTGGGTGCTGTATGTACGTTTTTGAAAATAACTTAATATGTTTGTAGATATGGAAACATGTTATGTTTACATAGCTGTTTCTCTGAAAAATAATGCTATAGCCAGTAATTGTACTCCGGAATGTGTGATTTTTGTGAAAATGTGACAATGTTTTTTTTGTTTTTTTTTCAGTACCCAGTACCCTTTGTTTCAACATTTGAATTCTACCAAACCTTTTTCTTTTGTGCTTTTGAAAACATGTGCAACCTATATTCATCAAAATTTTAATACAGAAATACAGGCCAAATAGTTCACTCAAAAATGAAATTTCCTGGAAACTTAGTCATCCTCAAGCCATCCAAGAAATAGAACAGTTTGTTTCTTCATTGGAACAGAGAGTATCCAAAGATTAAACACTTTATTTTGAAGTGAGAGGACAACACTGAAACAAACCTGATTATGGACGTATTATTTTTTAGAAGTGCTGAAATAATTGATGTGTTTATTACAACAGGCAGCTGATCACTTTCCAAGACATTCATTGATAGACTGGAGTCAGGTGGATTATTGTAATGTTTTTATCAACAGTTTGGACTCTCATTCTGACGGCACCCATTCACTGCAGAGGATCCATAATGGTAAGAAAATGATGCAATGCTAATTTCTCCAAATCTGTTACGATGAAAAAACAAATTTATCTAGATCTTGGATAGCCTGAGTGTGAATAAGTTTTTCAACAACTCTTAATTTTTTGGGTGAACTATTCCTTTAAAGACTTACTAAAGACAAACAGGACAAGTAAAGCCATCTGGTCTTGTATCATGGTTTAAATCAGCTGCCCAATTAAATCTGTTCTCGGAATTGTTTAGAGTGAAACTGGGCACCCATGAGAGCGGAGCACATGACAGATGTTCACACAGGCCAGTTGAACCGGGTGCTCTGCCCTTTCGGTAGCCAACACAATTAGGCTTTCTCTGTCATTCTGCCCACTTGCTACACATATGCCAAGCACTCACAGTCCAGAGACGATTAGAGTATCAGCTGCTTCTAAAAGACTGAAACTGGGATTATGTTGCTCTGTATTGTTAATAGGCTCTACTGGATTATCCTACCGTTGAGAGACATAGTAGAAAGTCTTGTTTGCTTTCACTGTTTGGACATGGTGTACATTTGAATGCAGTTTTGGAAGTGAGCTGTTGTATTCAACTGGGGCTTTATCAACATTATGTACACCTTTGGCAAAAAGTAGCCGCCGAGGATCCCTAGCACACTAAACAGGATGGCGCCTACGTTTAAGGCCATGGCGAAGCTCCCTCTGGAAATGCAGTAAGCTGTGAAGAACGTAATCCAAGATATCATATATATCATGAGACTAAATGTAATGCATTTGGCCTCGTTATAATTGGCCGGCAGATCTTTTCCCATGTAGCTCAGGCAGAAGCAAATTAAGCTCAACATACACACAAAAATGAGCTCGGCGAAGGCCCCGAGAGACAGAGTCTTACTGCACTCCAGAATAATGCTGTCTCTGTAGAAGTCATAGTCCCGAGATGGAAAGGGAGGGTCGAGAAGCATGCGAAGAAGAGAGATAAAGACCTCCACCACTGTCATGATGAAGATGAACATCTCAGGACCTCGATTCTTGGCCCAGGTCTCATAGGATCTTGGCAGCTTGGAGGACCATTTAAATATACAAACCACCTGAAAAGAGAGAGATTTGTGTTATATAAGGAGAACTGATGAGGATAAAAGTTATTTATTAGCAATTGGCCAATACTGGATATTTAATTGCTAATGCTCATTTCCCCTATTTTTACCACAAGATTACTTTTGTTGTCATCTAACACTCCCTTAAATTTTAAAATACCAATAATTTAATAACTCTGTCATCTCAAAAATAAATATTCATTTTTCACACTGCACATGTTGTAATAATGTTGTAATGCCCAAATTCAATTTTAAGCATTTAAAACCACTTTTTTACTGTATTTTACTACTGTTTATCCCTAATATTTAGTAGATAAACTTGATCACAATGAGCATAAGCAAATATTATTTTCTTATTTTTTTGTTTAATATTGTTTATATACTATTCTGTATTCATAACATTTTAGTAATTCGATGTGCTCTTGGCTTTTATAATTTTTTAAATATTTTTTTATGAACATTTCTAATTTTTCATCTAATATTTATATTTTACTATATTTCAATGAATTCCAAAATATTTTATTAATTTTTATTAACACCAGTTTTACCAACTATAAATCTCACAAACTTCTTCTGCTATCTTTCAACGGTTTGTTAAATATTTTGTTATATAACATATAGCTATTAACCTCTTAATAGAGATAAACCTCTATTAAATTGCCAAATAAAGAGCTCTATACACCTGAAAAGAGCGCACGGTCACACACGCCAGGCAGACGGTGAAGCTGATGATGAAGAGGGGCTGTTTGAGGAGGCAGCCAATTTGGGAGGGTCTGCTGAAGTGGCACAGTGTGCTGCAGGAGGCCACGGTCAGAGACGCCAGCATCAGCAGACAGGTCTTCCCTCCGGCCGACTTCACCACAGGGGTACTGAGGTTAAACAGGAAGATGACAGCCGTGCCAAGAGTGAGAAACAGGGTCACCCCCAGGTATATGAGCAGGGCTGTAGTGAGCGGAGCGCCCCATGGCAGATACAGCTCTGCTCTCTTCTTACATGTCTCACTCTCTGATTCAGACCAGTAGTCTCTGGCACACGCCTGGCAGAAAGTGTAACCTATGAGAACATGAAGTCAAGTTAGCATAAGACGCACTTATAATGTTATAATGAGGCTATGTTACAGAATATAAAGGGATAGTTCACCTAAAAATATCAATTCTGTCATTAATTACTCACGCTCACGTCATTCCAAATAGGCTCAGAACGTTCTCAGATTTCTTTAAAAAATATCTTAATTTTCGTTCTTACGGGTTTGAACGACATGAGGGTGAGTATGGACGGTGAGGATAAAGAAAGTGCGCCATCTGCTGGATGTACCGTGAACAACATCCAAAGTGTTTCCTCCATTAAACAACCTTATGCACTAGCATTTTATAATTCTATAATATTTGAGGTGTGTTTTTGAACCTGTTTTGTTAAGGAAGGTGGCAGCAGGGCATGCCATGCAGTCAAAGCAACACTTATGCTGTCCGGTCATGAGCTTTCTGTGACCATAAGGACACTCTGGAGAACACAGTGACTCAGGAACCTAGACAGAATAATAATCATAATTTGTATTAAATATTATTATTTCTGGCACCCTATTTAAATTGCTTCTTTATTATATTAATTACATTTTTAATAATACATAATTATCACTCATTTGTTTTTGTCACTGCTTTTGTTGTAGATACTAAAGCAGATAGAAGGCTATTTGGAAGCATGTATACCTCAAAGGTTTGGGACAGTAATATTTATAATGTTTTTTTGAAAAGTCTCTCCAAGGGTGCAGTTATTGGCTCAAAATTATAGTGAAACAGTAATAATTTGTAAGTACTGTAAGTAGTTTTTTATACAGTACATAAGGAAAATATAAGGAAACGCATAAATAAATTTACCTTGGTTACAGGAGACCCTTGACCCGTCCATTTAATCAGTGAGTCATCTAACTGAAGCTGAGTCGGGCCTGGAGTGTAATTTCCCACCACCTTTAATGACCACTGGCCATCCGTCCATACCCACGTCACTATATCATAACCTGTAGGAGGGTCTCCATTCTTATCAAAATAAAACGACGTATTTCGAATAGAAAACTGAACTCGTTTTAGCTGATGAAATACCTGTGGGATTCAAAGAAAGTAATTTTATTAATAATTCACAACACACCTTGCAAATGTACTATGATACCGTATTTTAGTGATTTTCCTCTGAAACACTCACCTCCCAGGGCTGCACATTATATTTCTGACACAGTCCAGAGTCACAGTGCAGGATGTTGTGCAGTGCATGAGCCACCGCGTACACGGCCTTGTACACGTTAAAGGAGGAAACAACATCATACTGTGACATGGAAAAGCCTTGAATCGCTATTTCATAAAGCTTTGTATTTTGCATACACGGGACACTGTGGTTGAATGGACTGTTGAGGTCTTTGAGACTGGGCACAGAAAGCCTTTCAAAGTCTTCAAAACCACTGAATTCAGTATATTGGACTGCGACACCGAGGATAGTCCCTATCGTACTGATCCCTCTGATACTACTCACTGTTGACGCCACCGACCAATCCTCTGTCCCAATCCATACTTTTCCTGTCACATTTTGGTCAATAACAAAAGGAAAGAAGCCAGCAGCCCGCCTCTTGTTGGCAAAGACAACTATAGTGTTGACTTTAGTTTTGAGGATGTTTTTGACCATGTCTTGCATGTATTGCTTCGTCTCGTCGGTTACAGCGGGAATCACGGCTTGGTATGCAATGCATAAATTATAAAGTGAAGCTTGCTGGGATAGGCCTTGCATTCCCTGTATACCGTATGAATTGTCACTACCGAGAAGAGCGATCCAGGTCCAGTTAAATCTGACGAGGATTTGTATCATTGCGCTGACTTGGTTTTTGTCACTGGGAATGGTGCGAAAGAAAGCTGGATAGAGGATCTTGTTGCTCAGCAATTCATTTGATGCCTCGTAGGAGATCTACAAATACCAAAAAAAAAGGAAAATTACATCTGTATGAAAAAATTTACTTCTATATACGAACATATAGATACAAATATAGATCATTAAAAGTTGTGAAAAATGGGGTGGCCGGAAAAAAAAACTAAATTAAAAATAAACATTTTAAATACATAAGGATTATATATGTATTTTTCAAAAATATGTATTTTAAAATGTATATATTTTTTATTAATTAATTAATAAAATATATATATATATATGTATGTATGTATATTCCCATCAGACTTATTTTTTTTCTATTTTTATATTCTGTATTTTATATACTTTTATATTCTGTTTATATATATACATATATATTAGTGCTGTCAAATGATTAATGCCAATATTTGCATTCCAAAAGGTTTTTGTTTATGTGTTATATGTGTTTACTTTTTATATTTATTATTATTATATATAAAAATATACACACATACAGTATTTATTTTGAAAATATGTACATTTATTTACATGTATATATTTTTATTCATAGAATTTATAATATATATATACATATATGTAATATATAAGCATATTTTTCTGAAATATATACAGGTGTGTGCAATTAATCATAATGATTTGTTTGACAGCATATATATATATATATATATATATATATATATCTTTCAAATATATTCATTTTAAAATGTATTTGCAATACGCATAAATCCTGGTTTGATTACAGTGTAACTGCTATAAAAAAAAAAAAATCAAATTTATTAATATTATATAAAGTGAGTTCTGTTATGATCCTATCATACCTGAGGGACCAGGAATGCACCAAGAGCAGCGGCAGGTGTCAAAGAGTAGGAACTGCTGTCAGGACCGATGATGGCCACAGAACGGCTGTCCACAAGTGAACTGTTGTCCTGCTGGGTCAGCAGATCCAGGGTGGCCAGATTGCTGGCTGGGAGGGAGCATATATCATATGTCTGGTAGCCCAGCGTAACCCCTGGAAGGAGTTGCTTATTCTGGGTGCCGTTGTTAATTTCATCCACAGCATATCTAAAGGCCTGCACCAGATGATAACCATGCTTATTGGTTGAGCCTCTGAAAACAAAATTGAAGATAAGTGTTCTGCAATGCTCAGTAAATAATAACTCTTAATTTGTTTTATTTGGAAGATCCCATACAGGTTTTCACTGATCAAAAAAGAACAATTGCATACCTGTAGAAAACACTGACATGATCACAGACAAGTGGAATATGCACAGTACAATAAAACATCATATCGTTCTTACTGTGTGCAGTCAGTCAGGTAAGGTGTCGGTGGGATGGTAGAATCTGAATTATGGAGAGGAAACCAGCCAGAGATGATATAATCTCCTTGAAGGTGGAGTCCTCCACTGTCACAATAACTCAAGAGACAGAAAAGCACAAACCAGACCAGCATCTTACCCATTCTACCTCTGTTATGAGATATTCAGAAACATATGCGCTTTTAAACACCCTCTTCACACCAGCCCAGTTTCTCCATGCTCTGTCGACGGCAAGGATTTGCATGCTACGTGTAATTACCACGAAGAGATGCATTTGCCTGAAATTTGTTACCAAAGTATTTAGGTGTTTGAATGACTAGTGCAATTGTAAGTAAAAAAACACAAACAAATGCGATACTGGAGTCTGTAGTAACTATTTTTTTTTTATGTCTCTTCATTAGAAATTTAAGCAATATCAGCAACGACAGCAATAGTGATGTTACACATCATATTCAGTTAAAGTGCCCTGTTATTGGTTATAAGTATGATAGGTTCATATTTTGGTTTGGGAGTCCCAAACAACAACAGCTTGACATGCATGCAAGGTCAAAAACACTTTCATTTTCTTATAGCCTAAGATGCATTTATTTATTTATTTGACCTTAATTGTTTAAGGACTCCCAAACGATACATTTTTTCCCAAACCCCTCAGATGATTGGCAAATGGCGATTGTAATATATGAGCAGTGTTCGTGAGCTTTTAACGCTCCAAAAGCGGCACCTAGTGGCAAAGAATGAATTTGCATTTTCATTCAGACCAACATGATAGCATTAAGTGAGCGGGCAATATGCTAATATATTATTTATGTGTCAACATGAAAAGGCTTGGGACTCGTTTCAAAAACGACATGTTTCAATGATTCAGAATCGACTTTTTCTTTTAAGGGCAATAACTTTATAAATGGTGCATTTTCAGATTTAAAACTTTGAAGGATGTTTTTATTCACTTAGAGCTGTGTTTCACAAAAGGTTATTTTTTAAATAAATCCATAATGTTGATAAACTTACATTTTTGACACAATAATGCAAGTTACTTTCTATAAACTTTGCTTCCTTAACAAAAATAACTGCAAACGATGCGGCTACAGAAACACAGCAGTGACTATTTAGTTTTGAAAATAAATCATATACAAAGCATTTTATAGATGTATAAAGCAAAAAAAGGGATATGTTTTGGGGCAGTATTAATTCATTGTGTTAGGTTTTTTATTTTGTCAACTGCCAGCAACCTGAATGAACAAGTGTTTTTGAACGAATCGGATGAGTAAATTATTCCCTCGCTTATCGCCTACTATTGGTGTAACGCAGTGACGCTTTTGTTATGATGCCAGCGGTGTAGCTATTATTTTATTGCCTGTCCATATTGTGCTGTCTAACAGGAGAAAGTGACATTTATGCTAATATGGGTATGTGACACTGTCATAATGACCCTCATCTGCAAAACAAATCTGTATTCCTCAAGAAATGTGACTTATGGACCACAAACTGAACCACTGAGAATGGATTTGCCTGTAGCAACAAATCCAACAGCTTTTTCCCAGAAATTTGACCCATTAATTATAACCAAAGTTTTCTTTGTCCTCTAGAGTTATGTTGAACACTACCTCAGTTCCAAAGCAACAGGCAAATTCATGCAAAGTAAGAGAGAATTGCTTAATGGTGCGAAACCAAATATTTCCATGTGAAATCTATGAAAAATATGGAACAGTGATAAGGTAAACTTTTTTTAAAATTTTTATTTAAAACCAGCATAAAATCGGACTACAATTACATATGACTTGCATAGTCCTCCAGATTTCCAAAAACAAACTCTCATTTCCAGACATTCTCAGACATGATTTCAGCACAAGATCAGTCAGCTGATTTCTTTAGTATACAGCACAAACTAATACATTTTATTAGAGTGACCCACATTTAAGGCAAGAAATATTAAATCATAAACTGTCTGTATCAACATATAACATCTGAATACTCATACAGAGCATAGTAAAATATGGAATGATTCATTTCCATTAATTAAAAAAGACAATAATAGCAAACCTCATTCACCCAGATACTGTTTATCAATCAATCAATACATGTTAATCGACTAAAAAACAAAGGTAACAAAATATATTTAACAAAACAAGTTATATGATAACATGAGCATCCATTTCATTTTAAAACCGAATTAAACTTGTAGAATAAGAGAAATAAATAATGTATAATCATTCTATTTTTTCTGGCCACCTCTTGAATAATAAAACATATTTTGGTGCTGGGACAGTGTGGGTCTTTCTTAGGAAGTGATGACATCGTGCACCTCTTCACAAAAATCAATAAATTTGACTGTTTGTAACGCAAAATATACAGTATTATTACTTTTTTTTAAAAAGTAAAACATTTTTGATTTTAAATAAATTTTTTCTAATGAAATGCCTGGAAATTTTATTCTCATTTATCACTATTACACTTAGAATGAAAAAAAATTCATTTTGTTTAGACTAAATTTGTATTTTATTGAAATGTAAATTTCATGCTTTTACTATTTTAAAAAGTTTCATGCATTTTTTGAAAAATGCAGAATTTGCACTTCCATGTGACGTTTTTTTCTTTCTGACAGGATGTTATTATTATTATATTTTGTAAATATATTTCAAGGCACAATGAAACTGAGTGATATTAAATCTACAGAATCTACTCAGTTCTCTATTGTATCAATTTTATTTTTTATTGTAATGTGGCTGAAATAAGATAGCTCTTTAGGCTTAGTATCTGTTCTTTGATAACTGGTATTGTAAATCTATTTATTGTTTTTGTGTTTTTTAGAAATAAAAAGTCAGAATGTTTAGCACAAATAGCATATTTTCCTGAGAATGACCCACATAAATGTAATTTAGCTATTTTGCAGCTTGACTAAACCTCCCAACACCTGAGGACAGATATATGTATGGCTTCCAATTCTTGAGATCATCCAAAACCTTCACACCATTAAACATCTTAAGACAACATTTTACGTCATCAGGAATTAAGATACGATTGAGGATTAAATGGTGTATAACAGAGCGAAAGCATGTCCTCAAAATATTCAGAGAAAAATATAAGGCAACTAAGACACTGTATACAGCATATTTGTAGGCACACGAGTTTGGGTTTCACTGCTACTCTCCAACACTGAAAGAGCCAATACAAAGAAACAAAGGGAAAACTGCACTTAAGGAGAATCACTTCACACATACTAAATCTGTCTCGGCAAAGATGATCACAAAATACAAACCAGTCCAGATTATTGCATAGATCTTAGTGCACAGTGGTTTAGTTCAGCAACGATTGCATGTGGTGAAAAAATCTGAACTGACTCGGAGCAGAGATATTTTTGGGAAGCATACTGCATCTATTATTAACTATTGTGATGTTAAAAGCCAAAACTTATTCCAGAGCTCACTGTAGAGTGATGCTTTCCTTTATAATATGTATTAATTTGTTATTTAAACAATTCAAACAATTGTGGTTGTGTAACTTGCCTTTGAGATTTATGTAAACAAATGAGCAATACAGATAGCAGAAATTGCGTATTTAATACATATACCTTAATATTTATATTATATTAACAATATATCATTATAATAAAATATAATGTATTATTTATATATTTTAATATGAATTACGGTAGTCATCATACTATAAAGAGTTTGACCTCAGTTAAAGCTAGTGAGGAAGACTACATAGCCATGCCTTGGCAGTGCTGATGAAGAGGGAACCGCTTTATTTCAGCTAGTCCTGCTCTAAGACAGCATAGAAAGCACCAATACTTGTTCTTTGGGAATCTCAAATTCCACACTCATCTGTACTGTGTAAGAAAAAGTGACCAGACATGTAAAAGAGTGACTGGTTCACATAGAAGTGAAGAAACCAGAACGATGAAGGGCTGATCATCATCTAACTTCTCCATTCATCTCTAGCGCCCCTTCTTTTTCTTCATCTCTCGCTACATCAGGCTCCAGCTCGTCCTGGATATCATCGGTGTTTCCTGAATCACTGCTGGCCACAGAGCTGAGGGAGGGCGATTGTCTGCAAGGAAAAATGAATAAGAGTTATTAAAACCTTCTGTGTAGAGACATATTCTTGTGCTTTTTTAGTGCAGATGACAGACTGTTTAAACCAACCTGCCGGTGGTGGCTGTGCTTTGGATGAGCCTCCGGCAGGTCTCCATCTGTACGTCCAGGCCTCTCTTCATACTGCACATCTCCATGTACTCATGCAGGTGTCTGTTCATGTCATTTTTGGCTGTGGCCAATTCCAGCTGCAGGGGGAAGATGGCGTTTAAAATCCTAACTGGAACTAAAATTGGCTGAAACACGTTATTCATAAACGTTCTCTTTCACCTCAATCTGACCGATGGTGTCCTGGTACTTCTGCTCTCTGGTCTTAAAGAGTGACTCTGTTTCATTTATGAGGCTTCCTAGACTTCGATCCTGGCAGGACAATATATAAATGTGGAATGTATTATTGCATTATGTAATATTTTTAAGTAGTCCATATGCATTCTCAATTTTATAGCCAGTAAGAGTCAATAATAAAATACACAACTGTTCAAAAGCTAGAGGACATTAAAATTCTATTTGATTAAAATAATATTTGATTAAAAATAGAGTAAAAATTCATATTGTGAAATATTATTACCATTTGAAAAAACTGTTTAAATTTGAATATATTTTGAAATTATTTTTTTGATGGCAACGCTAACTTTCAGCATTATATGTTCCTTTAATGCTCAAGAAACAATTATTAATAATATCAATATTGAAAAGAGTGCTGCTTAATATTGCAGTCAAAACGGCGATATACTTCAGGATTCGTTTAAAATTATAAAGTTTAAAATAACAGCATGTATTTGATATAGAAATTAGTGCTATCAAACAAAAAAAAGTTTTTGTTTACATAGTATATGGCTCTATACTGTATTGTATATATATAATATAATATATAAAAGCACACACATACAGCATATATTTTAAAAATATTTATTGTATTTACATGTACATATTTATATTCATATAATTTGTATTATATATAAATATATTTCAATTAAATTAACTATTACATTAAAAAATATTTTTCTTAAATATATATACATGCATGTGTTTGTATTCATATATACATAATAAATATACATGGTAAACACATATATTATGTGACTTTTATTTTGAATGCCATTAATCACGATTAATCATTTGAAAACTAATTGAAATCTTTTGTAACATTCTAAATATACTAATAAATGTCTTTGCAGACACTTTTAATAAATTCAATGCATCCTTGCTGAATAAAAGCATTATTTCTTTTGAAAAAAAACTGTACAGACCACAACCTTTTGAGCGCTAGTGTACCTAGCATTCAAAAAGTATTTTGTATGCATTTTAAATACACTTACAAATAGTACAAACAAATATAATACACTTATGTATATATTTTAATTTATTTATAATGGAATATTTAAAAATATGTGTACCTATCACTTAAGCTAATTAACAATAGTATTTTATTCAATATTTGTGTATGATTGTTTATGATTAAGTATCGTATTTTTACTAGCTTAACAATATATTTCAAGCTGCATTTTGCGTGGTGTTTTGTGAGTGAGCATTAACACCATTTTTGTCTGCTGTTTTCTGTTTAGCTTAAAATTATTCATCAGACAATATGTTTTTCTTTACATTTTATACCTATGGCACTTTTATCCACACTTGGTTGCTAATAGAAAGGGGTGATTTGGTGAGGTACCTGCTCGTGTGTCTCTCCATGAGAGTCAGATGTGCAGGATGCTGTGGGGACTGTGCTGGCAGCGGCGGTGGTGGCAAGGTTCAGACTGTTATAGTTACTGAAATCCTCCCAGAGCAGAAGCGTCTCCTCCGTCTCCTCCCACGCCAGACTGTCACAGTCATCGTCGAACTCAAACGTTTCCCGCCTGCCAACAAACCAATTAGCTGAGCAACCTCTGTGCACAAGACAGGCAGCAGACACAGATGTGGAGGAGAAAAGAGAAGGAAAAAAGGAGACACAAAGAGGAGAAAAGAAAAAGGAAAATCAACAGAACCATAAGCTAAAAGGTTTCAAACAAAAGACTATATACATAAGGGAAGAATAAATATAATGAACAAGGAAAACATGCCAATAAACAGATTTTACTGAAAAGATTATGAAAGCAAGAAGAGTCAATAATATAAACAATCAAATAATAAAAGATCTTAATAAAATATACAGCACACAAAAAAAGAGCATGTTCACCATATGAACACTAGATGGCAGTAAGTACTCATACAACAAGCAAGCCAATATTTCTTAACAAAATGCTAAGATTTATTATAGTATTTATTAATATTTTGAATTGAATTTTAACATTTTCGTTATTTGTTAAACACTTCACTTAGCTACTAAGTCTAATTTTTTTAAAATCTATTTTTTATTATTTTAAAATGAGTTTGTTTTAATTAATAACATGCATATATTATATTATACTGGATAGATACCACTTTTGTAGTCTTTTTCTCCACTTACTGTGATCCACAAGATTTGTTAAAAAAGGTTTACACACACACACACGTTTGTTTTTGTGAATTGTGGGGACTTTCCATAGACTTCTATTACTTTTATACTGACTAAATACAAATTTCTATCCACTAAACCTACTCCCTTACAGGAAACCTGTTTGCAGTCTTACACATTAAAAAACAACAACATAATTGACTCTTTTTAATCATTTTCTTATATTGTTGGGAGCGCAGACCGGTCCCCACAACGTTATTTGGTCCTTACAACGTAGCTTAAACAAGTACACAAACACACACACACTCAAACAAATCCAAATAAACTTGGTATTAACTCTTAAACACGGAAGAGGAATTAACTCTTAATTCTTACAGTAGTTTTTTTTTTTTTTTTAAATAATAATTTAAAAATGTCATTTTACAACCACTAAACAAATTATTTACACAAAAAGCATCAGAGGGAGCCTTCTGATGGCTATGAGGACTCACAGCTGGTTGAGCATCCTCTTCATCTCATCAGTGATGTTGAGAGAACCAGGCACATCCTCCTCCTGTTGACCAGAATCACCATCAGTCTCCACACTCTGCCCCTCTGATTCACCCTTATACTCCTTCCTCCTGCATACCACCATGCCCTACAACACAAACACATATCCTCTGATTGCTGAAAGATTCAAAGCGCATGATAAGCTGTTATATAAACTCCATGTAATGCAAATCAAATCTGTCCAAATTAGCACATTATTGAATGCAGTACAGCTAAATCCATATCTGAAAGTATGCATCATTCCCGGAGCACTGCTGCAGTAAAATGGATGGTATTATTAGATTCTGTTGCAAGTGTAAGTATCAGTACCCCTTTCTGTTCGGGAGGAGCTCTGGATGGCAGTATCTTGCTCATGTCTTCTGAGTTCCTCTGCTGCGCCACGTCACAAAGCTTGGCTGTGATGTCGATGCGTCTGCAGATGTCCATATCAACCTTCATGGCTTTCTCCTGGATTTTAGTGTCCAAGTCAGATACTTCCTATACAAGAACGTATAAGAATGTGAATAAAACATATTTCAGACTCCATCTGCCATGTGCTGATTTAGCAGAAAGTGGACTATGAAAACTGACCTCCCTTATTCTACAAAAAACATACCATAACACACTTAAAGGATTAGTTCACTCACTTACGGTTTTAGAACGACATGAAGGTGAGCAATTAATGACAGAAATTTTCATTTTTGGGTCACAAAAACTTTAATATTGCACAATAATCATGAAAACATCCCTAAAGCGTAACAACTAATTTTTAAAAGTAAATCTGAATATTCTATATTGGTAATGTTTATAGAATAGTATAGTATTTATTCATATTTTAAATTCTCTTTTATTTTTAATATTTTAATTTTAGTTTAAGTTTGAATTATTTAGTTAATTGCTTTTGCCATATTTGTATGTATCTATTTAGCTTTAATTTATTTTTATTTTTCAGTTTTAAAGTAATTGGGTAACTTTTTGAGGAATGTTGCTGGGCAACGTTGGTGTCAGCAGGTAACCAGGTGAGACACAGGGCCCACAGCCAATCTGAACTATCCAGATAAAAATGTGTTGCCCATTCTCAATGGAAAAGTGCCCAAGCAACATCGCTCCACAACACTGCTCAAAAAGCTGCCCTGGGTATAATCACCTTTAGTAATTTTAAGACCTTGACTTAACGGGATAGTTTACCCCAAAATGAAAATTAACCTATGATTTACTGACCCTCAAGCTATAATAGGTGTATTTGACTTATTTCAGATGAATACAATCAGTTATATTTAAAAATGTCCTGGCTCTTCCAAGTTTTATAATGGCATTAATTGGTGATTTTGAAGCAAAAAAAGTGCATAAAAAAGTACTCCACATGGCGCTTGATGTAAGAAAAATATCCATATTTAAAACTTTATAAACTGTAATCTCTAGCTTCTGCTAACTGTTGAATGAATGTTCACGAGAGAGTGGTTTTCCAGTGAATGTCAGAGGATGTAGGAATAGTGTAAGCTCAAGTGCAAATTAGATTTTTACAAATTAGGCGTCCTTAGGTTTCTTTTGATTTGTAATTACAAAATGTATAAAATTCATAAGCTTAAAGCTTTTTTATCTAATATTTATATTTTATTTTGTAGCAAAAAAACATTTTAAATAGTTTTAATTAACAATAACAACACTTATATTAGATTACATTATATTATAAATATATAACTTTACTATATGTTAGAAAACTGTGCATAAATAGCACTACACAGTACACAGCCCTTTTATGGGTTAGTAGGCCTAAATAAACCTCAAAGAGCAGATAAAAACTCCAAGCTAATTTGGCTGCAACAGATGGCACAGCTTCTTGTGAGCTGCTTTGCAACCATGTACATTCACGTTGACATATCCAGGGAAGCAGCAGTCAGCTGTGCTTTATTACTGGGACTGAGCAACATCTACTCAACATGAGGGAACAATATACATCTGTTCCAGGGCCAGAAGACTGACTGCTTCACTGCTGTCACCCAAGCAGATCTATGGGCAACGATGGAGCCTGATTCCAGAGAAATTTACCTACGGGTTCATCTTTATTTCCCTGAAAGTCAATCTTGTAATCTTTATTATCATTCACAGCTGCAGTCAAATGGTGCTTTTGTTTCCTTGTTTTAAATAAGGTACTGTTGTCAGTGGATATTTGCATGTTTTTTGTGTGCCATCAGCTGTGTGCAGAAGTTGATAGCAGATATATAGCAGGAAACTTACATCATGAGGCATGAGGCTTTTGAAGACCACCAGCTCTGTTTTAAGACGTTCCATCTTCTCATTCAGTTCTCCCTGCACAGCTTCAGATGACTGAACAGTCTGCAAAGAGAGCATTTAGTAAGATTTGCTGTGCACTGAAAAAATGAGGGGTGAAAATGAAAGCACTAGTTTACATGTCTTTTTTTAGCTGAATTCATTTACTTAATTATTTTAATGAAATGTTTTGACTGAACTTAATGTCAAGTTTCCATGCTATAAAACTACAGTAATCAAGCAAATCTTTGGTTGTTTTTTCAGTATTATTTACTTGGTCTCAGAGTATATTTTTAGTGTATATTATTTTCTTCTATGCACTAGCATTACTTACAGCTAGCCATGCATCAGTGCATCTGTACGGATTTCAAACATCAACACAGTCACAATATAATAGGTCTGAAATCTCACCTCCTGTAATGTCTCCACCAAAGACTCCATCTGCTGACGTTTAGACACCTCCTCCTCCCATCTGGAACACAAAAAGAGCCCACATGGCTATTGATTGTACTTAGTGTCATAAAGTCATGATCTGGAGTCAATTCAATTATGAGTCAAATGATTCGCTCAAAGGAGGATGAAAGTTGTTAAAAGTGATTCAATTCACCAGTCATTTAAACTGAGTATTAATATAATTGCATAAAATATGTACAAAAAGGGTTTTCCATTTAAGTATCAAAGGCACAGCATGTTCAGTTACATCTACTGTACTCAAAAGAGATTAGAGAACAACCAGTATCCATCCACTACAACTGGCCATTGACTGCCAATCTTCCTGAGACCTGTAAAGCTCCCTGTGGATCCTAACAATTTATTTTTGCTCTAGTTTTTCAGCAACTGGAAATCTTTACTGTGTTAGGGTATAATAGTGAAGCAATAAACAAATAATCCTAAATTTAGAAAAATTAAAATTATAAATATTTTTTAATGTAATTTAATCATGTGGTGACAAAGCTGAATTTTTAGAAGCCAGTATTATCTCCAGCAATCTCTCTTTTATAATCAGTCTGATGAATCTTTCACCGAACTGAATCAATCAGATCAGTCACTAAAACAACATCTGACTCTCATAGTAAACAGCAGTTTATCAGAATTTTGTCTCTGTCAAAATTAAGCAAGTTTTGTGTCAGCATCATGATTCTCTCCAGATGACAATGTCTTGTTAAAGATACATTTTTATTTCAGTATGTTTTTGTTTTATTTTCTGTTCTGCTCAGACTATCAATATCTCCTGAATGAAATAAACAAATGTCTGATTTCAGTTATCTATAAAGCACAAATAAACACAACAAATGTTACCCACTGGGCAGTACAGAAGTGAAAGAAATAATAACCACAAAATTTAAGTTAGAATATAAGACCAATAATAAAAAGATGAGACTGAAACGTAAGATTTAAAATCATATACAGAAGAAGCAGACCTCACATTTAAGGGAAGACACTTGATATAACAGAATAATACTGTCTAAGGATTCCAAGCATCTGGCGGAATTATTCACGTTTAAAAGATCTTACAAATAAGGATCCAGGCCATTTAAGGACTTAAAAACAAACAAAAAAACTTTAAATTTAACTCCATAACAAAGTAGCAACCAATTGAAAGACACTAAAATCAGAGTAGTGTGTTCTCGTTACGGACCCTACTTAAAAACCTATTGGAAGCATATACAGCGAAAACAATATGGGAGCCAAGATAGAGCCTTGAGGAACACCACAGGTGAGAGGTGCTACAGAAACACAGCGACCAAGGCCTACTGAAAAGGTTTTGTCACTAACATAACATCTGAACCAGCTAAGGGCACTTTCTTGGATGCCCACACACTTTTCAAGATGTGATAAAAGAATGCCATGATCAACCATCTGATTAAAAACAAATAAAATAAAAATACAATTCTTAAAAGTAAAAATAAACATTACATATGTTATAGGATATAAGATATCTTTCCTTCATGATTCATGATGCATTCATCCACCCATCAGAGGGTTAATAACCACAAGTTCATGCAAAGTGTTAAAATGCTTTGGGATTCCCCGTGTCTGATTCTGTAGGACAGTTACGCAGTGAGATTCCTCATCAGCTGGATTATAGGATGACAGGTTCTCTTGTTTTATAAGCTCCTTATATCCTTTCATTTCTTGCATGCTCAAGGGATTAGGGAGTCCATTTGTTTTTGTACTTACAGTACATTGTCTGACAGTCTGAAAGGGTCCAGACATCAAGACACCTGCCAAGAGGGGGCAAGTGCTGACTCAACACGACAAGATCCAGAAGGGATTATTATCTGTTCAGTACAAAAAGTTGCACTTGTTATGTTAAGCTGACCTGTTGGTCAGGCATGAAAAGCATGTGAAGCATGTGAATCTTCAGTGAAAACAAGAGGAGCAGAGAAAGTTCTCAGGGAATAATAGTGAAAGTGTAACAATATTTCACTATTCTGATTTTTAATTTAAAAAAAAAAGCAGAATTGGTGAGCATAAGAGATTTCTTAATTAGGATTTAATTTTTTTTAATGAATCTTAATTGATTGCCAGTGTACAGTGGGGCAAAAAAGTATTTAGTCAGCCACCAATTGTGCAAGTTCTCCCACTTAAAAAGATGAGAGAGGCCTG
>JAUMHE010000080.1:8752764-8765796 GCA_032359235.1 Enteromius mattozi | reverse complement strand
TTTTATATATATATATATATATATATATATATATATATATATATATATATACACATATGTGTGTGTGTGTGTGTGTGTGTGTGTATATATATATATATATATATATTTGACAAATCTTTTATGTTTTGTCTTGGTCATGCAACAGACAAAACATTGAGAGAACGTTCCATTTTATAATTTTGCATATGAATGTTACTTTTGAAAGTTCTCACAATGTTCTGAAATGAGTAAGAAGCAACGTTTACAATATGGCATATGAATGTCCAACTAAACAGTTTTGAGAACATTATTAAAGACCAGATATGTATTAACTGGATTTTACCTTACATTCACCAAAGTTCTGAGAACATTCCCTGTTGGGAATTATTATTACTACTACTACGCCTAATACTATTTTATATCAATAATAGATTAAACAGGTTACTTTGAGATTTTGATAAATAACAGGCTAGGCATTATTCAATATTTAGTTTGGTCCAATTATTGCTCTATATCGATGTTTAAGCATAGTTTTGGCCAAAGTACATACTTATTACAGTTATTAAGTGAACAATATTACAGCTATTGATCTTAACGTCTTAATGTAAAACCAACCAATAATGTAACAAGCTTTCGTTTTGTTTCAGAAACTGGATAACAATAGGTCACAATGGTAACTAATATCGAGTTTCCAGAATTTGACCGTAACCACAATGTTTCTTGATTAACAATAAAATTGTTGATAAAGACAGTAACTTGCCCACTTTTTGCAGACACACACTTGAAATAAGCTCGAGGTGGACTTACTTTCTCCTGTACTCGTCCCTCTCGCGCTTGACTTTGGCCAAAACATTGTACAAGGCCCTGAGTTCAGGTGTGATGGTGTCAATCTGAACCCCGACACCGTCGGGATGAGTCCAGGACACTCCAGGCCCCTGATGGGTCTCAAACCGTCCTCCGTATCTGGCGGTGTGCGAGAAACTCCAGATTCTGCCGGGGAGTCTCGACTGACACAGTGCGTTTGAATAAGGCAGCTCGAGGTTCGTCTGGACCGCTTGCTCCCGGGAAAACAGCAGTCGGTACCGGGATTGCTCTTGGGCGTGCTGCAGCTGGATCTCCAATAACTTATTTCTGCGCTCTAACTCGTGGACTTTGGAAAGGAAGCAGCGGAAGCGAAGGTTTAGAGTTTTTAACACATGAATGTTGGAGCCCAAATCGTTTCTCAACGCGCTGGTTGCCATGGCGCCGGACCCGCTCCCAGCCGCACACGCTTCATTCATACCGACGGGTGCCGCGGATTCACTGAACAGCATCGGGTTGAGAACCGGGTCCGGAAAACGACGAGGTAAATCCATCTTCAATCGCGAGGAGTGTTTCTACGCATAAAACTGCAGATGGTGTAAAGCAGCATACGTCACCTCCATGCTGTCGGACGCAAGGTGCACTCCCTTTATCTAATGTCACACAAATAATAGGCCATAGTCGCGCTTCTAGCGGCCGGATAAAGCGCATTGTCCGGTAAACATTTCATGAACTCTCAGCTGCCCTCCTACCATCCGCTGCTGAAGAAACGGGCTGGTTATTGGTTTCAAGTCGCCGTAGAGACTCGGGTTTCAGCCCAGTCTGGGAACACCATCCGAAGGAAACGGGAGGAGCGGAAGACATGTCCGCCCGCCCTCCAGCGACAGTAGCAGTACCTTCTAATTAACATATTAGATGAGGGGCGGGGCATTAGCGCTGTGCCTTTAAAAGTATTTGCATATTAAATATTTAGTTTGTATACAGCATTCAAGAAGTTATGAAAGAGAACTTTGTTTGTGATCTTAATAAATATGACAGTGACTTGACAACCAGTTTAACCTAATTAAAACAAACAAACAAACAAAAAAACAAGTTAAGTCTTCATTATTGAAAGGAATCCTTGAAGAAAAACCTTATGGAAAAAAGTATAACTTGTCATTTAGGTAGAACACGGATATAATGACTCCTCCACTCAAGCAAAATAGTTGATTAAAATTCACCATACTTTAAATTAATAGTGGGGGAAAAAAGGATTTGAGTTATATTTTATACTGTATATTAGTGTCTGTGATGGGAACAAAACAAAAATACAGGTTAGACGGATTTAGAGAACTTTAAAGAAACTTACAGAAGTAAAGAACCCTTTTGCAGTTTTATATCTTCAAAGCAGTGTTTGTCTCGATGACTATTGTTTAAGACTTAAAGTTAAAGAAATTAAAATTACTAAAAGGTGAAAAAATACAGCTAAATAGCAAAATAAACATTAAATAGTATGCAGTAAGGCTTACTACATATTAAAACAAATAAATTCAAAATATAAAAGTATCATATGCAATTATAGTATGCAATTACTAAATAACCCTGCTAGATGACACATTGAGTCAGATATGGTATTCTTACACCTTTATTAATTTGAGCTAATTCAAAAGCAGACATTCAGCAACAGTTGAACATTGTAGCAGCGGGAATAGGCGAATAAACACTAACTGGGTTTTTCTTGTTTTCTTTTTTAAAACAAACTTCACACCATGCATTCAGCTCAAGAACACCCTATCGCAGGTGTGTTTATATTGTAAGAATAAACTTAAAATCACTGAGACTCTTCTCTCAGTGGCACCTTGCTTACCAGAGGCACAACTTGCTCTGGGGAAAATCTTTAAATCTGTGGAATATTACGGTGTGAATTACGGTCACATGGAAGACAAAACGAAAAAGAAATGTAGTTATCGTGGTTTTGATCAAAACACAAAAACCAGAAAACAGTGGAAAAAGGCTCTCAAAATAAATATGCAGGCCCTTTTTATTCTTTATCTTTGTTTCATTGTTGATGCAGGTAAAACCCTTTACAAATCAAAAAGTATGTTCATTTCTTGCGAATAACACATTAAACAAGCTTTCATCTCACTCTTCAACCACTTACACGTGAAAAACAATCGTCACACATTTGCATCGCATTACAGAACCACTGTCAGGCCTGGACTTTCTCACAAACTGCAAACAATTCATAGAACACCACGGCAAAAAAAACAAAAACGCAGAAGACGATGAGAGATTAGTTAGACTCCTAGCCAATTTTGAGTCAAAAAACACCATAAACAAAAATGGAAAAAGGGAAAAATAAAAGCTATCAGGGTTGTTTATGAAATAATTCCAAACCAGATTACCTGCAACATGTCAGATCAAAACAGCATGGTGTTTGTGCGTGTATTAGGTGTTACAAAACCATTGTAGAATAAATGTGCATTAACTCATCAGGCTACACGTCACTTTCTTGTTTAGGAGAGAGTTATAACTGAATGAACCCACACGGAGATCAGGAGCAGAGGTGGAGGTGAATGAGTGTGTATGCGAGCTGATAGAAGTTTTGGGAGCCTGGGCCCCGATTGAAAGGTGTCCTTATGGAGTTGCGAATAGCGGTGTCCGGGTAGTGGACAGACTCCGTGTTTAAGGAACACCTGCACTGGACAGAGCGGTCACGAGTCCATAAGTGAGGTGCATAAGTGTGTGCCATCAGGGCACAGAGTTCAACAGGTCCTGCAGGAAGGCGTCAGGGTCTGGGATGTCTGACAGAAGACCTGGGAAAAGAATCAGTACTACAGATTAATATTCTACAGCTCAACACTTTTATTTTTATTACTTTCCACTGAGTTGTGTTCAACACATGCTAGCAAAGTGTATTAAAAATGTCTTACCTACGACATCCAGGAACTCGGAGAAGGATTCAGCAGGCATGAGCTCATCCTGGAAAGCCCTCAAAACCCTTTCTGAAGCCTCGTAGATGGGCATGTCATTGTGCCTTATGTACTCTGCGAGCGAGAAGGACCAGCCTCCCTCTGTGTTGCTGGTGGGCACTTTCTGTTGAGGGAATGAGGAGATAAAATGAGGTTTCATGGAAATATGAAGTGACACAAGTGTGAAGAACAGCAAAAAAAAAAAAAAAAAAAAAATGTTTTAAAAAACATTCTCGTACCCTGAACATATCATACACAAGATCCACCAGACCCCAGAAGAGAAGTGGTGAGCGGTAAACAGCATACTCCTTCACGGCTTTGTCTGTGAGCCTGAAACAAGTAAATCAAACATGCAATTAAATAATTTATCAGACAGATAGTATTCGAAACAAATAAAACATTAAATCTTTTTTAAAAAAAAGTCTTAAAATCTTCTGAAACACAGTAGTCACTCTGAAAGTGAAAAATCTGACAAACAGTAATACTAGTATGGCCTGAAACAATTTGACACACCCAGCACAAGCAGTGTCTGATATAATCTTGCATCAATATTCTAAGGCATAACACAGGCTTAAAGCCAACATCGGCAGTTTGAGTAAGCACAAAACACTTGCCAAAACCAAAAATAGACACCCTCAGCACGTAAAGTACAGCACACGCTTGCACAAGCTCTTTAATGTTTAAGCTCTGACACATGCACAGTCATGCTTTGTTTCCTTACCTGTTAGCACCCCCTGGTGAGACCTTGCGGGCATGTGAAGTGACCAGCAGTCTACGAAGGAAGTCGAGGCGCGTAGTCCTCCAGCGCTCGGGTGGCAGGATGTGCATGGCCAATATGGTGAAGTAGTGCGGCCCATCCACCTCGTACGAAGTCTCCACCCACTTTTCACAAGGCTGCTCTAAGAAGCTCTGAAGATTCTTCTCCTCCCGTGACGTAGCCCTTGTTCTGAAGAGAAATTCAGAAAAAATTTTTAGAATTTCATCAGCACTGGAACTCAAATCTTCTTTGATAAAACATACGTGTTGAGGACGTAGAGAATGGTGTGAATGATGTAAGGGATGAGGTGGATGTTGCTCTCGCGGCCTCCTCCCCCCGTGTCCACGCTGAAGGACTGCTCCATAGCAAAGCGCAGGAACAGCAGCTTGGTATCATGAATGTTGAGCTGGTACGTGGGTTCCCTTTGGCCTGTGCACTCTTGCAGATATGTGTTGTGCCTGTAAAAGGTACAAAACAAGCTTAACGTCCTGTAAATATTCAGGAGGACACCTCAGCTTTAAACAAGCTGCAGGCATGACGTACCTTGCCAGGCAGGTGGCGAAGGCAGATTCGGGTACATGAGGCCCCCACACTGGTAGGAGCCCATTACACTTTGTGTTGGCATTTTGTAGTGCGGCACTGTCCCATTCCTCCCGCCCTCTGGCAAGCCTGACAGCAGCAAGGTGACAGTCATAGTGGACTATGTTAAAGTGTGAGACAGTGCTGTAGCCCTGCTGCTTGCGGGGTTTGTTCTCAAACTCTTCTAGGGGCACACGCTTTGTAAAGGTGTAGATGCCCAGAACTTTGGTTGGCTGTGGGATACAAAGTACAAATAAGGATCAGACAAAGAGGTTGAACATTTACATGAATAGCTAAATAAAACGTCATTGGCAGATAAACGGACCTGGAACTTGTAGCCCTCTCTACAAATACAACAAGTCAGCCCAGGTTCTTCTATGAGCTCCTCCATCTGTTTGAGCAGGGACGTCTTGGTCACCACCTGGCCCTTCTCATTGGTCTAAAGCAAAGCAAAAAACATTGGAATTCAAAGTAGATATTTACTAGATTATACATCAAGATTCTAACTATCTATGTGACTCACTGTCATTCCCAGTGTGCCGAGAGCTTTCTGCCTCATGGCCATGGCCATGCGTTTCTTCTCCGCTCGAGTCTCCCTTCGGGCAGCGTCGATCTTCAGGTTAACCTCTGCGTGTTCTCTTAGTGCCTCCAGAAGATTCTCTGCTAAAGTGCCGATACCCTCATCACTGGACACCTGCTCCAGCTTGTGCAAATTGGTTATTGAATCTGTTCCGATTAGCATCTACAAGAAAAGGGAGAATAGATGATTTATGTCAGAGATACTGCATGAGATAAAATAAATAAAAACTCAAATTAGTCATTAAAATGTTACCTGTGTAGGGGGATGCTGGGTGGCCAAACCACGCAGCAGTCTGAGGATAAATGGAAGGGCTGGTCGAGCAAGAAACTTCTTCCAAACATCTGCATCTAGGCTGTAAAATATTTATAGTTTAGGTAATCATTTTATAACAGTAATGTTTTAGCATAAGGTAAATGCATCTAATGCATAAGAAAATAGAGACAAATATACATCTATAAAATGTATTTCTGGATATGGATAAAAGACATTATTTATTAACAGTTTAGTTTTTTTTTTATGATTAAAAAGTAATTTCAATTTTTTAATTTCATTTATTTTATATTTATTAACATGTGTATATACATATTATATGCGTGTATGTATGTGTGTATATTTTTTTATATACATATACACACACATATACATACACTAAATGTTTAATACATTTTTTTAAAATTATATTAACACATTTATTTACTATAAATAAGGTTTTATAAATACTGTATTTGAGTAAATATACATTAATGACATTTAAAACAATATATAAAGCAAAATAATATATATGTAAATATTTTTATAATATCTACAAAATGTATTTTGGGATATGTATAAAATACACTATATTAATGCATATACCAGTATTTACTATAAATACAAATGAACACTATATTATATATAAACATATTAAAGTATTTTATATTAGAAATGTATAAATATACACTATATATATTTATTGTGTCATACTTCTTAGCACAGGGGATATGTTTCTTCATATAGTCCAGAGCACTCTGGGTAATGCCCTTCTGCAAGATGAGGTCTTTCAGTTGATGTCCATTACTATTATTCTTGATTCCAGCAGCTATTTTACAGAAGCAGTCCAGAAAGACTTTGTCATCTGCACTGTGCTCCTCATCATACCTGTATGTGAAAACAAATGGCATTTAATTGCAGCAAAAATTTCACTACTGTTACAAAGAAATGTCAGAGTTCTAGGTTACAGAGATGAGCAAACTCCATACTTGTCGAAGTTACAGCAGGGTTTAAAGCGCTCAACCAGGATGTGCATCTTCTCTAGTTCACCAAAGGACAGGTAAGGGATGATGCGGAGCAGCCCCTGAAGGACACTGGGATTGGAGCGCACAAACAACGTATTGATTTGGTCCAGCAGCATCACCAGCTGGTCCTTATCACCCGTCAGCAGCAGGTTACCCTAAGGAGAAACACAAAGGAGGGATATGAATACAGACTTCTATTTTGTTGTAATACTCATTGCATAAATCAAAATGTCTTGCTGACCTTGTCTTCAGACACAGTCTCTGCATTGGCCTCATCTAGGATGATCTCCATAATACTAAGAACCTGTTCTGCTATGGATGCTCCTCCACTGTCCTTGCTTTCCTGCTCTGCCACCAAGGCCTGAAATGCAACATCCAAATATTCTCTTAAATATGACATTTTATCCTATCAGATGATTCCTCGGGTATGTTACTTACCAGATTCAACGTGCCCAACATAACATTCAGTGTGTTCATTTCTGGTTTCACCAGCTGCTGTCTGTTGATTTTCACTTTCACACAATAACTAAATAACTTGAGAAGAACCTATAAAGCAAAACAACATTTTTGTCAGTTTCTGAGAAACCTGTAGAGCGTGATGAATTAGAGGGGTGAAATTCACACTCACTGTGAGAAGGTGCCTGCCCTGTTTGAAATCTTTGATTCCAGAGAGCCTGTTCAACATGCACTCTAAACCTCCACACTGTGCCATCACCCCAGCCATCTTGTATACCTCCTCATCATCCTCCTCTTCATCTGAACAGAGAGAAAGCACCAATTACAAGTGAGAAACATTAAATAATCTACGGGGGGGGGAAATGAACATAAATGTCCTGCATCAAAGCCAACCTGTAGTTGAGTCCAAAGACTCAATGAACTCCTCTGTTGCATCACCCAGAAGCCCCCTCATTCTGTAGATGATCCTCATTGGCTCACCCTTTATAGTAAGAAATAAGAGTATTTTTACATATCATCCATGGTTTAAACAGTTTTATCTTCTTTAGCTTACCTCGTTGGTGGGGCACCAAACCTTCTTATAGACCTCAACAACAGACAGATCCAAACTGATAATCTTGTTATTCACAAGGAGCTGCAAAGAAACAAATTTGGATCAGATAAGAATGCCTAAAAGAAACATAAAATCTTATTTTTATATATTTATTTTTTTTATAGATTTTGATTATGTTTTCATTCATGCATGTTTCTGGTTGCACCACTTGACACTTTGCACAACTCATAACTTTTCAAATATTTTTCAAAAACGTAACTTGTAAATATTTATAAAATGTATAAGATAGATTTAAAATAAAGATATTCTGTACCATTATAAAAGACTTAATAAATCCATTGGTTTTAAAAAGTACCTGACCTTTTGAACATTTTATCGCTAATGTAATTGTCCCAAACACCTCAATTACCCATATTAATTTAGCTTTTTCTTGCTTTATTAAGGTTTAAAAATGATTTAGAAATACAAATAATGGCAAGTGATTTTTTGGAAAAAGTCCTAGGACATAGTACTGAGGCAGATTACGTACCTCCATGCCGCTGTCATCCTCCAGTAGTGCTACAAGATCGCAATCCTGGCAGATTTTGTTCTTGATGTCCCTCATGAGAGGGCCAATGCCTGGTTCATTACTGCTGTATGGGTTTCCAGGCATACGGCCTTGCAGGAAGTCCTCCTGCTGTGGGTCCTTCTCCAGCGTAACAAAGAACTCAGTCACCTCATTCTCCTCCTTCATACACACAGATTGGAGAAATTAGTTTTACCAAAATCATTATTCCAAAATTTAGAAGCAAATGTCAATGAGCAGAAGCCTACTTACCGGATAAATGATGCTACACAACCTCTCGAAGATGAAGACAGGGGTGCGATAATCATCCAGGTTGTATCGCTTTGCAGTTTCGATGCACACAGCCATGAATGCTTTGGTCTCAGACTCCGTCCCTACAACAGACAATACAGCACTGAGCTGATATGGTCTTTAATAACAAAAGCTTCAGAGAAGACCTAAAGATGAAGGCTGGAACCTGTAGTCATGTCCTCCAACATCTCCAGCAGCATGTCTTGGGTCTCATCGATCAGTTTAGTTCTCTGGACCACCAACTTCCTTAAGCACAGGTAGCCGTTAAGGACCGTGCCAACCAACCGACTCTTAAAGTGACGCTTTATGGACTCCACCTCCACAAATGATGACAGCAAGCCTGCGAGAGAAGGGAAACCGTTAAAACCAGCAACAAGCTCTCAGGAAGTTCTCTAAGTTTATCTTGAACTTGAATATGACACAACAGCTTGAATTTACCTGTCAAGCTCTTGAGGGCGTATCCCTGCTGTAAGTCTGTGCTCAGCGTGGCTTCTTCAAGGGCTAGTAGATGAGCAATTTCCTAAAGAACACCACATGAGTTTAAGTTAATGGAAAAGACACATCCTCACTATTAACCCTAGAGTTTTTGATGATACCTTGGTGATGAGGTTGCCGATGTATGGTAGGACACCTCGGGCAGCCAGGTAAACCTTCCAGTGAGCAGGTTTGATGAGCTTTTGGTACAAAGCCAGGTACTCTGCAGCACACTCTCCTGCAATGCTCAGCTCATCCAGATAACTAAAAAAACAACAAAAATTTGGGAATGGCTCCTACTTCTGGCTTGATTGAACCTAATATGGAAAAACTGTTTTCTTTATATGTATTTAACTGTTTCATATGTACCTTGTTAGGAGGTCTAGAACTTGCTGTTTGCGGCTGGGGATTGTTGTTAGAGCTTCGACGATGGTGCAAGCCGCCTGTCTTGCCGCCTGGGTGGCTGGGGTGAAAAGCACCTATGAGGAGAGTCAGATTACATTATAGCACATTAAAGCAGAAAAGAATCAGACACTTTAGAGTCTTTTGAAAGAGCACATACCTGTCTCAGCCAGTTGTTATGACCCAGTTTGAGCAGGCGAGGGAACAGGCCCTCTGACCGTGACCTCATGAACTGCTTCCACTTCCACACATACTTCTCCATCAGGTACTGCTTCCTGATCTCAGCCTTGTTCAAAGGTTTAGAGACGGTTTCCTGACCTGTGATAGACGAGAGAGCAAAATTAGACAAACTGTTTCATGGAAATAATGGAGAACACGGCAGATGCAGGATTTGGATATTTACATCTAGCTGGAAGGCACTTTTTCCAGGCTTCATAAGAGGCCTTGGGGTCTTTTTTGAGCCAGAGCTGGGCCTGTGCGTGGATCTCATTGTTGTATGGCTTGACTGTTGTCAGGGATTCGACAGCAGCATCCTGTTAAAGAGTACAAGTCAGGTAAGTGCAGGCAAGTGCATCAATATGTATTGATTAAAACATCAGTACTATGAGTCTGTCTAACCTTGTTTTTCTTGCTGGTTGGGGAAGGAGGTTTGATGAGTTTCTGCAGGATCCTCAGGCACATCAGTGTAATGTTCTCCACCACCACAGGGGTCTTTATATTCACCGCCATCAAGAACAGACTCAGTGCTGAAAAAAAACAATACAAACAACAGACAGAGAGGCTTGAGTAGGAAGCAAGGATAGTAAAATTCTAGCCATTAAAATATAAAATGTTAATTATTCATAACACAATACATTAACTACATAATCATCCTAATTACATACTTTGCAATAATTATAGCCTAACTTTTATAATAAGGATATAATTTAGTTTAAGAATACGTAAATAAAAAAAAAGGAGAAGAAAGAGTAGATAAGCGCAAATGTTCAAATTCTGGCCAAACCAAGTAAGATAATTACCAGTGCTTGGCAACGATTAATCACATCCAATATAAAAGTATTTGTTTATATAATATATGTGCATGTAAGGTGTATATTTATTATGTATATAAAGATACACACAAATTATATATTTAGAAAATATTTACATTTACTTATATTCATATTATTTATATTATACATAAATATCCTTTATAAATATATTTATATATGAATGCCTTGTGAAAGTACTCATACCCCTTCATTTTTTCAACCCGCATATTATATTGCTGCCTTATGCTAAACTGCTTTAAATTACTTTTTCACATCAATATACACTCCATACACCATGATTGTACAGCAAAAAAAACTGGTTTTTAAACATCTTTGCAAATTTATTAAAAATAAACAAATGATTCCATAACATAAGTATTCATACCCTTATCTGGGACAGTTGAAATTTAGCTCGGTCACGAGCATTCGTATTGCTTGTAGATGTTACTACACTTAGGGTGAAGTGAACCTGTGGCAAATTCAATGCTTTGGATTGAACCCAATCAATTTCTGGAGAAACCTGAACATGTGCATTTGCCCCCATCCAACCTGACAGAGCTTGAAAGGTGATGAGGAGAGGAGTGGCAGATAATTGCCAAATTGCTGATGAGCAAAGCTTTTTTCATCAAACAAAAAAAGACTTGAGACCGTAAAGATGCTTGAGCTAAATATTCAGTTACTTATGCGATGGAATCATTCTAGTTTATTTGTAATAAATTTGCAAATATGTTAAAAACCATTTTTTTTTTTGTACAGTAATGGTGTATGGAGTGTAGATTGATGTGTAAAAAAAGTCATTTAAAGCAGTTTCACGTAAGGCAGCAACATAAAAATGTAAAAAAAATGAAGGGGTAAAAATATGTTTGCAAGGCACTGTACATGCATGTGTATGCATTTAAATACACAGTACACACACATATTATGTACACAAAAACTTTTATTTTGGATGCGATTAATCACGATAAATCAGTATCAGTGCTGGACACTTATATAATATTACCCAATATTTAACAAAATTCAATACATATCCACTACTGATCATAGCATCTATAATACTGGCCAATAACTGATATGATCTGACAGATTATATTTCTGTGGAACAGCTACAGTTTAAGGAAAAATAAAGGTTCAGATTTTTAGCTCTGGAAATGTACCACAGGACTCACCACAGCGAAGCCTCAGCTCCCAGCATCCTCCCTCCTTAGCAATGGAGTCTGTAAGAAGCAGCATTTCATACTGCAAACTACTGACCTAAACGAGAAGAAACGACAATTGTAAGAAACAAGTAAGTACTACAAGATCTACCACAGACATCAAAAACAATATCTACATGTGATCTTTACTGTGTAATAAAGACAGTTACCAGATCAGGGTTGGCCCAGTGACCTTTAAGGGCAGCTGACACCTTGGCAATAATGAGGTCATTCATCTGCTGTGTGGCTTCTGGATGATCTCTGCAAAAGACATTGACGTAAAAGTAGTTAACATCTTGTAAAAAAAACAACAACAAAGAAAAAAAAACAGTACTAGCTAGTCTCTTGGATATTTGTGTGTGTATATACCTGGTAAGCAAACAGACGAGCTGGCGGACCTCCTCCCTCATGGCTCCAGTGCCACGGCGCAGGTTGTACTCGAACAGTTCCCGGATGAGACCCTGCAGTACCAGGATCTGCCTGATGGCAGGGTTGGTTGCCAGTGCACGCAGTAGAGTGATGCAGTGGCCTGTGACTGCAGACGCACAGCCGTAGCACTTGGTGGAGGACGTGTACCCACATCCCAGCACTGACAGGGCGCGATACTGACTGGCTGTGAAGGTGGGTTGGGTGGAGGTGCGTGATGATTTGGTAGCAGCTTCCCGCTGTTGCAGGTCATACTCCAGCAGCTCCTTACGCGATGCAAGTACTTTCTGAATGAGTAATAAAAACAGACTTTACAACAACCATTTCATATTAAAAAGAATTGTTATTATTATATTAGTTTACTAATAACATTGTAACTAACATTGTACTAATAACTATGAATTATACATATTATTTAGAATATTAAATAATCGCTAGCTGGCTGCATAAAAAAAAAAAAGTAAAAACTAAAAGATTTATAAAATAATAACATTATGAAAATAAAATAGCACTACTATATTAAAACAATATTTCATTATAATCGTAATGTAAAATTAATAAATGATTATCAACATTTAAATAAACTTAAAAGTAACTCTTATTTAATACTAAGATACATTTTTTTTAATATAAATATTTTAACTACTTGATTAAATATTTACATAAAATTATACAAAAAATATAGAATATTATTTGCCACTAAAAATGGTTTTGAATGAA